>JANIJG010003024.1:0-14823 GCA_024611175.1 Megaceryle torquata | reverse complement strand
CAGCATCCTCATAGCCTCCCTTGGACTCTCTCCAGTATTTCCCTGTCCCTCTTGAACTGGGGAGCCCAGAACTGGACACAACATTCCAGATGTGGTCTCACTGGGGCAGAGTAGAGGGGGAGGAGAACGTCCCTCGACCAGCTGGACACACTCAATGCATTCCATTTACTGATCCCAGGAGTGCCTCAGTACCAATACTGGGCAACTGTGTCTGTGATGTTCAAAACCAACAGAGGCAAGTGGAGCTTCCAAAGAGAAGGAAACAGCACCAGCACAGGTGATTGCCGTGGGCTGTTCCTGACTCTTGGGTGGGATCATTCCAAAAGAGTGCTGCTAAATCCCCACACGGGAACTCGCTCTGCCCAGGAGAGGAAGACTCTGGATGAGACACCATGTTTCTGAGTCAAGAGAGCTGACAGGAGGTGGGCATCTCAAGAGCAGCATAATATATATCTCTCTTTTTGTTAACATGATACAGGTGGAGAAAAACTAAACAAGTATTGGCTATAGCAGGAGGAAGGTTTTGAACAGGATGGTGACAGCTTTTCATTCCTAGGGGCTAAATCAGTGGTGTCAAACTGACATAAGCCAGTCCCTCAGAATAAATGACAATCAATAAAACCATCAATACAACAAAGCAAACAACAACTTGGATATTTCATACAGGGAAAAGATTCCTTAACTTCTGCACAGAAACACAGGAGCACTGGTGCAAAGGGTCTCTGGAGGTCATTGGCCCTGCTGCCTGCTCGAAGCAGGACTGTCACCTATGCTAGGGCAACTTCGCTTGGCCAAGCTGTGACACTCTTGCTGGATGGTGATTGCCCTCTCTGGGGTGATGCGTTCCCATACTGGACCACCCTCCTGGTAAAGGAAGCTGATTTTGCACCTACCAGAGACAGGCTTTACTCCCAGGATGCCCAGCACCAGCAGGGACTGTTCAGCAGCTGTAGAGACACAGGACTTACAGTGGAGGTTCCTCAAGGTTGGAATTCCCAAAGCAGCTCCAGGAACAGATCTGGTGGTAATTGATTGCTCAATGATTCAGTGATTACTCAGTTTTTGCTCCATCCACATCTTAGTATTTCATTGTTTGGCAAAATAACAGTCTGACTTTGTCCTGACATTGGTACCACGCAGCAGCAGAAGAGCTGAACTGGCTGTGTTCTATTTAAGGTGGAATTAAAAATGTTGCTACTAAAGGAAAGTTTGTGTGACTGTATCCTGATAACCATCGCCCTCCTAAAGCTCCGCTCCAACCCTACCCACACCCTGCCCAACCCTTGCTGCATCTAAAGGTGCTGGGCACAGAAATGGAACCATTTCCAGCTCTCTTGCTCTTTCACCATGACTGTTGGCAAAAGGGCTGAGGCAGAGCTGGAAATGCAGCACCCACCCTCCGCACAGCCCAGGGCACTGCAGCTCCCTCAGACAAGGTGCTTTTGCCCTTCACGAGGCTGCACAAGGCCATGGCAGTTGTGAGCATGGCAACAGATCCTGCAAAGAGCAAGGCCAAGGAGCAAGGGGAAAAGCAGGTAGAAACAGACAGGGAGAGCGATGCAGAAGCTCAGCTGGAGGAAGAGGAGGGATACATTCGGTGGGTGGAAGGGAACTCTTTGTGATGGTTGTGGCAGAAGGAGAGAGAAGCTGAAACGGAGACAAGGACAAAGGAGAGCAACCCTCAAAGGTCTGTAGAAATCAGATAGGTGCTGAGTGAGATTCAGCTTGGAGCTTGGGATGGGCAGCAGCTGAATCTGTTGCCATTCTGCAGGGAAGGGCCTGGGTGCTGCTGCAAATCCTCAGCTGAACTGGAGCCAATAGTGTTGTGCTTGCGTGTAAAAGGTGAATGTCATGGCAGGAGAAATAAACCAGAGATGTGCCATCGTGAGCAGGCTGCGCAGGTCTGTGTGGCACCACCTGGGGGGACCTGGCCTAGCTCAGGCTGCGGTGGTTCAGGGGAGATTTGGGATGGTTGAAGAAGGCTCAGAGAGAGCACTGGGAAGGGTCTGATGATCTGAAGGTGCAGCCTGTGAGCAAAGACTGAAGTGGGACTGAGTCAACCCAGAAAAATTGAAGACTTAAGGGCAGCAAGAGCAAGATGCTCCAGTTATGTCCAAGGCTGAAGGCAGGACAGGGCAAGAAGCAATAGGTTTAAACTGTGATGGGGAAGTTCAGACCTCAAGAAAAACTAAGGACAGCGAAGCAGTGGAACAGACTCCAGGGAGAGCAGAGATGCCTCAGCATGGGGAGAGCAGCTCAGATGCTGTATCGTGTGCCAGCAGCCAGGCAGAGCCACCCTTAAGCACCAGGTCAGATGGAATGGTCCTGGTGCAGCCGCTCCAGCCTGCTTTATATGGAGTCCCATCACTCTGCCATGGACCAGTATGGCTTGTTGGTCTCTTCACCACTCATGGAACTGGCAGTTTCACAAACTTCACTGGACCAGGCTGCCCAGAGAGGTTGTGGAGTCTCCTTCTCTGGAGGCTTTCAAGCCCCACCTGGCTCTGTTCCTGTGTGGGCTGCCCTGGGTGACCCTGCTCTGGCAGGGGGTTTGGACTCGCTGATCTCCAGAGCTCCCTTCCAACCCCCACCATTCTATGATTCTATGAGATGGTGACAATTATGAGAAAAATCGAAGGGGAAACCCCCCTGTAGAATGGGAAATCAGTTCTTTTAGTAGCAGTTGCAACAGGGCAGAAAAGCTAATAGTGCAGAGTCAAGAAAATATAACTTTGGCTGAAAGCGCATCCTGTATGTTGGTAACCTGAAAACAGCAATTGGAAGCAAAACGATAATATACACGAAGAGAAAGAAAGTAATAGATACTAATCAATATGCAGCAATCACCACAATGAGCTGTGCAGCAGAGCTATTGATAGAGGAGGGTAAACCGACAGAGGAATATCCATTGCTGGCAGAGCCACGACCAGTAAGAAGTTGTTCACTAAATACACTGGAAACAAACGGTAATGATGCTGCAGGTTCATTTCATAAACTCAGAGAAGCATAGAAAGATTTTGGTCAGGAGCAACCTTGGGTGTCTCTTGTCCAAGCTCCTGCTTGGAGCAGGACTGATGTCAAAGCACCACCACCTTGCTCAGGGAGCAGCTGGAGTTGGAAAACCTCCAAGGATGACAAAGTCACAATATTCCTAGATGAGGAGGTACATTGCTAGTGACAAGGGCCTTGGTGTGTCTTCTGCACTTAGAAAGGGTGGGAATGTGAGACATGAGGATGATGAAACGCTCTCTGGTCTGCTAACAACCAGAAGCATCTCGGGTGACGTCCGTGGGGTTTCTAAATCAGCAGCTCCACATGATCTGCACCTGAAGGCCCTCGAGCAGGGTGCCGAGCCGAGCTGCACTCGCTGCTGAGAAGCTCGAAGCCTGGGGAGATGCCAGGTTTGGCAGGATGCTAACGTGGTGCTCAGCAGGCAAAGCGGGTGCCCTGGTTAACAGTCGTTTGGTCCAGCACGGCATTCAGATTGAACAATGGCGAGGACACACAGAAGCCAATTAATATAGAATTCAAGGATTAAAAATACACCCATCAGTGTGGTGTAATGGAAAATGTCTTGTCAAATGAGCCTCATTTCATCCTGGGAGAAAATTACAAGTTTATAGATAAAGGTTACCATGTAGCCATTATTTGCTTAGCTTTTGGCATCGTGTTTGACTTAATATCATATGACACCCTAATTACAAATTTAGCACTATACAATCTCAATAAAGCCCACATTAAATGGATGGAGAGCTGCAAACCCATCTCCAAAACAAGAAGTCATCAGTGAACAGAGATGATTTAGAGGGATTCGGCAGGAGTCGGTCCCAGCCTGACACTAATCAATGTTTTCATCATTGATTGAGAAATGAGGACAAAACACAGCTGATAAATTATACAGCTGCTGGAAGCGGGAGGACTGGCAGTGAATAATTATGTCAGAGAAGTTATACAGAGCAACTGGGATCTTTTCTGTGCACAAACCCATTTTCACTTGGCAGTGTTAAAATAGGCCAGCTTTCAAACAGGAGCGAAGGAAATGCTTCATCCAGAAAAGATGGGATGCAAAAATATCTAGACATCATCAGGGGAAGGTAAAGCTAGAGGCAGTTGCTTTTGCAGCACTCAAGCAACACAGTGCTGGCCCCACGGGCAGAAACTGGAGGAGGAGAATGAGGAAAATGGGACTGTCCTGGCTCTGCTACCCTGCAACGCATGGAGTGGTGGCCAGAGAGCTGAAGTCCCCAAGGGAACAAAGTCCCAAAGAGGAGATAGACAAAGTCCCCAAGCTGCAACCACCCCATGGGGTGCAAGCCATGGGGCTGGAGACAGGCTCCAGCCCGCAATCTACTACTGCCAGCTCTACCATACAGCAGCGACCTGAGCACGCTCATCCCAGCAGCACACTCGGGGCCACTCGTCCCCATCCTCTTGGCACCCTCCAAAAGTGTGCCACTAAACCACATTCCTTCCTGAGAGAAAAGAATTCGTTTGCTGAGCTCTTGCATCAGGCTTGGGTTACATTACTCCCCCAATGTTATTTTCTGCCACTGTTAACACATTTATAACAAAGGGAAGCTGAGGTGGTTTTCTGAGGAGGCAGATGAGGAGGTTGGAGATGAGACATCCAGGGTTCATGGGAAGGTCTTTGCGATGAGCAGGGACCCAGCTGCAAGTTGCCTCATGATGGCTTATTTGCACCACCAGCAGAGAGGCGTTTCCTTGGGTGGATTCTGGACCTGCAACCCCAAGGGGCTTTTCTGTTACCTGCCCCTAAATCACCCCCAACCCCAGCAGTCCAAGGGCCCCAGTGACCCTCCTGGACAAGGTCAGGATTGGAGCATCTCAATCAGCCCAAGTCTGACCCGCTGAGGCCACAGCCCTTCACAGCTGCTGGGGAAACACTCAGCTCTGCTGGTATTTTTAGCTCTGTTCTCCAACATCACTCGAGTTTACGGCATGACCTAGTTTGGCAAGGAAAGCATTCGCCCCACTGGGTCCCTGCTTGGCCACGTGCTGGGGATGACAACGGTGGTCCTGGGAATGGTCCTCTGGGGCACCACAGCCCCAGCACGTGATGCTTTGCATCCCTGTGGATCAGCACAGCCTGCCCAGGGACACACTTTGGGGAGGAGGAGGAGGGTCCCGCAGTAGGCAGGGCTGCCTGCAGCCAGGACACGTGCAGGGTCCCCGGGTGCACGCAGCTCTGCAAGGACTCAACAGCCTTTTTTGCTGGGGCTCCATACTTCCACTTTTTTCTTGCCTCATGCAAAATCAGCAGGTCCCAGATCAGTGCAGGCACAGCCTGGATGTGGGTCCCTGAGGGTGATGCCTTTGACAACTCAGGTTCCCAACTGGCTGAACCATACAGCCAGCCTGGCTGGTTCCTGCAGAGCCCCATCCAGCTTGACTCCAGCAATGGGGAGTGGAGCTAATGTGATGCACAGTTCCTGCTCAGGCTTTGGTGTCCATCCTGCCAGAAGCTCCGGCCAGGACCAGACTCAGCCCTGGCATCTCTTGGCAGCTGATGTGTCTGCCTTGACTGTCTGTAGAGCTTCCCCTGACAGCTGCCATGCTGGGGAATCAGTGGCAGGCTTGGCTCCCTGAGTCCGTGCCATCATGGTGCTCCAGGGATGGGGGCTGACGGGGTGCTACCAACCACAGCATCCAGGTGCTATTTTAAATCATCCATCCCTTCCCAGTGCTTGAAAATCCTCACTCACCGCTCCAGTTTTACTGTGAGGACATGAGCAGAAGCACTCTCCTCCCACTGCCCATTTCACACCGAGTAACATCCGCAGCACAGACACCATCTCCAGAACATGGCAGCTCTTGGGCACTCAGAAAACCTTTTACCTGACACTCAGACTGCACTGAAAGGTTCAGTGCTCACAGAAGAGGAGCTCCAGCAAGAGGCACACTCACTCCAACAGCCCCTGCAAGGCTCAGCTCTTCCCCCTCCTTTTTGGGACCAGAATCTCCTTCACCATCAGGCACATGTCCCAGCAGGACCCTCGAAGGTGACAACAGCTGGCTGGGTCAGGCAGCCCTGTGCCAGCACCCTCGGCTGCAGCGCAGGCACCGATCCATGAGGCCAGCACAACCTCCTCCTCACCACCTCCTTCCTGCCTCATTACCCCTGAAATCCCAGGGCTCCGCCGCTTTGCCAACTGTGTTCTAAAAGCTTTTCCCATCCTTGCTTTGTTAAAAGCTTTCTATTTCCAGCGAGGGAGCAGGATGAGAGGAGGGATTTTACAGCCCCCAGGTGACAGTGCTGTGGCTGAGCCACAACCCCCAGCTCTGCAGTGGGGAGAAAGCCACCCACCAGCCACTTCCAGCTAATCCAGCACCTAATTTGGGAGAGGGACAGCACCAACAGCCCAGTCACATGCTGGGGGAACAGATCCACACCAGCAAGTGGGGAAAGCACCAAGATGGGACTGAGAATGACGAAGCCAAGGATGACAGAGCCAACACACGTGTCCTTCCTCACCACATCCAACGCCCCACACAGCCTGGGCAAATTCTCACTCAAGGAGCAGAAACAACCCTTCTGACAAAGGCAGCAACGGGCTGAAACCTGCCAGTGAAGGTCTCTGCCTTGGGGCAGCCACTGGTCGCTACGACTTTGACAACTCAGGCCAGGCAGAGGTGGAAGCACACGCGCCCGAGGTGGAGCAACAAACGTTATAAGGGTTGCAAGTGCAGCCGCGGGCACAGCCAGTGCCAAAAATGTCCCCACTGTGCCCACGCCAGGGACAAAACAGGGCATTTGGGGCCACCCGCAACCACCCGTAGACACGGCAGCAACGTGCTCGAGCATGGCACGGAGCTCACCCGTCCTGCCCGGGGATGTGTGGGCCAGTCAAGGCTGCTCGAGCAAGGCACCAGTCTTAGTCAACGTGTTCCTCCAGGGCTCTGCACCGCATCTAATGTACTGCCTTCGAGGACAAAAGGTGTCATTTATGGTACATTTAAAATTAATGCACATTTGGTGTTCTTTCTGCTCCCAAATTACACACCGCATGAGTGCTACAGCGTAGAGCTGGGCTCATCCCTGCGAGGACAGCATTGCCCGCCGGCGCTGCTGAGCTCGCCCTCCCTCACAGATACCACTGCTAGTGACAACACTGCCTAAAATCAGTATTTCCAGCAGCGTCAGTAGTGTTTGTACCTCATGGGTACCAACTCCTGCCTGGTGCCAGGGTAGGTCCTGTGCCATCCGGGTGGGTTTGGGCTCAGTGCAGCATGGTTCTTGAGGCCACCTCAGACCAAAACCTGTCACTTCTGACTGATAAACTTCTGCATTACCAGGGCTGGAGGCCCAGCTGGTTTGTGATGGGAAGATCGTTGCTGTCCATAACCCCCTGACGGAGTGAGGCTTAATTAAGAGCTGTCCCTGCTGGTGCTGGCCGCAGCAGAGCGCGGTGACAGCGGCTCTGCCAATTACCCGTGAAAATGCCACCACTGCGCTAAGCAACACTCAGGCCCCAGCTGCATTCCCAGCGCCTGGAGCGCTGCTCAGGGCTGCTCCTGCAGCGTGCAACGTGTCTCCAGGTACAATCCCAACATATAATTGTATAGATTTATGGTACATTAGCTTCGTAAACCAGCATGAACATTAACACCCCTTTGATTTCGCTTTTCCTTATGATTACTACTTTGTTTAAACAGATAAATGTTTTTATTACTTTACTAGTTTCACAGTTTCCCCTAAAAGCCTTGATTTCGGTAAGGGAAGGGGGTTTGGCAGAGCTGTCTTGCCCAGCATGGATGTCCCCAGGCTGTAGTGAGCTGGACATGCCAGCACTTCCCAGCTTCCTCACCCAGCGCCTGCAGGCAGCTGCCCCCCATCCCTCTTTGCTAAGGCAGCTCCCAGGCACGCGATGCAGGTGCAGCTGTGGATGCCCTGACAGCTCCTGTCAGCACTTTTTGTACCCAAGCTCAAATTAAGGCCATTGGGGAAAACAGGATCAGACCCCCCATGACCTGAGGAGGGGATGGGGCCAAGTAGCACAGACACAAACCAACAGGAGCGGAAACAGCTGTCGGCTGGGAAGGGACCACTAATGGCGGTTTGCTCCCTAGTGCCAGCAAAAGCCACATCACCAAACTGAGTTCATCAAACAAACGTCTTAATAACCCCAGTGCCTCCTGCCCCGGCTCCTGAAGGAGGCCACGGTCCTGGGGCATCCCACGGCCGCGTTTCAGCCGGGCGCTCAGCACAGCGGGCAGCACCGGCCGCTGGTCCGGCCTCGCCCCGCGCCTGCAGGAGAGGACAATACTCGCTCTGTTTCTCGCTTGCTGATTTTATTACCAGCTCTTACTCACAGCAACTGTAAATTAAACCCAGAGGCACAGCAAAGCCCCTGCATCTTACCAGCTTAAACACAGTCCTCAGGCGGCACGCGAGGAAAAGCGCACGTCGGAGGTGGTCAGGGCAGCGCGAGTAAATAAGATGAGATGAATTTTGGAACAAGACGCCGCAAGAATGACGTCTGCCAGGGAAGGAGCATCGCAGGGTCCCGCAGCAGCCCCGGCCGTTCCTGCCTGTGGAGAGAAACCTGGAGGAGCTGCACAAACACAACCGGCTCCGCACGGGGTGAGAAACTCAAGAAGCTGTAGAAGGAGACATTGCAAGCAGCCGTGCACGAGCCAGAGCTGCAGAGCAGATCAGAGCCAAACCATTCCCTGACTCTGCACTGGGATGTACCTGGGTGCAACCCTCTTCTGCAGGGAAAAGAGTTTTGGGTGTAAGTGCAGAACAGGGAAGTCAACAACACGCCTGAGGCTGAACCACTGACAGGACCCTGCACAGCCTGACCAGGCAGCTGGGCTGGCCACAGTGGCAGCAAAGCAAACTGGAAAAACAATTTTGCTTTTTAAGTTATACCATAATTGTTTTGCATTCCTCTACATAGAAGGACAGATTGTTTTAACGTCCAGGGCTCAGCTACAGGTCAGAGAGACAGGAAGGAAAGTGGTGATCAATTATTTAGAAGAAACTTTCAGTCTCAAAGGTTTGTCTTTCTACATCTGAACTAAGCACCATTTCCCTGTGGAACCAGGCACAGAGCAAATACAGAAGCTCTAATTAGCACATCCAGGAGCCCAGTATTTTTTTCTGTTTTCTGTGACTCCTTCAACCTCTGCAGCCACGAGCCCAGTAGCTCCCACCCCAGCTCCAGGAGTGAGCCTGGCTGCTGGGAAGTGTAGAGTAAGAACATACAACTTGGAAATTACCTGTTGGAGCAGAGGGGAAGAGCTCCCCTGGAACAGCACGGAGCAATACAACCACGCTGGCTTCAGGCTGAGAGACCCATCACCCTTCTGGAAATCAGCCCATGGTGCTCGCGCTGCCCCAGGCTGCCCAGCAGCGGGGCCGAGGGATCAGGCAGCAGCGGTCGCTGCTACAAGAGGCACGATGTAGGTGACAAATGGCGATCCATCCATCGCCAGGAGGTTTGATCCAACTGCTGCTGAAGGCGCTTCTGTTTTCAAATGTGTCCAACAGCTGAAGGCCACTGACCTGGGAAGGGCAACCCGGGGAGCTCAATCATCTCTAGGTTAGTCCGTACTCCACCCTAATCTCTCTTTCCCAGGGAAGGGTTCCTGTACTGCAGTCACCTATAGATACAGGCATGGATGGGACTCACATCTGGTTTGCATCCCCTTATCACAAAAACTGTGATGCTGCTGCTAAATGAGATGTGCTTGTGGTGCAGGAGCCAAGCCAGCAACCCTCAGGTGGACACTCGCCTCCACTCCCTCCCAGGCTTGTCCCCAGCTTATGTGCCCTCCCAGTAACAGGCACCAACACCACCCCGTGACCAATCTCAACAGAATTAAGTCTCTCCAGCCCAACATGCAGCCGGTGTGTTCACAGAGCTGGCCACTCTACCTCCATTTCAAAAGCCATTTTTTATTTTTTACTGCAAGAATTAATTATTTTCAACATCAGGGAGCAACCTCCATCTGTGATCATCATCTGGATGATCCTTGCAGGGAAGGTCACCAATTGCTTCCATTGCTTCTGGATGGACCTGAGGTCTTCTGGAGGTACAGCCAGGTTGGGTGGTCTCACCAAACAAAGGGAGGGCTGGAGTCCAGCTGCCAACAAAACACTGACCCGAGGCTCTGACACCTGAATGTATCTGAAGTTTGTGTTAGAGGAACGGCTGCACGTCTGTGGGCATGATGGAGGAAAACACGGTGAGGGACAGGTAGAGACTGAGAGCTTGTGCCTCAAGGGAGTACCTGGGAGAGGAGGTTAAATGCGGGGAACAGGTGACACTTCACAGCACTTACAACCGCTGCAGTCCTTAGTGGTGCCACCAAACATGTTCTAGCCTCAAAGCTGTGTGGCCCAGCTCTGGTTGTGCCTGGAGGCATCGCCACCGGCTCCTGAAGAGCTTCACATCAGAGGGCCAGGAGAGCTCAGCAAAGGAGGCAGCTTTGAGGAACATCATCAGTGCTCTGGTCAGATGACAAACCCCCTCAAGGCAACAGCACCTAGAGCTAGCTCAGAGCAGAAGAGTTTACACAAAGCAAGAATTAGTTTGATTATCCAGCCAAGTGGAGCCATTGGCAACAACAGATGTGAGACAAGAAGAGCAAGCACCAGGGGACTACTGAACACTCACATGACTGCTGCTGCCCTCAGGGAGGACAAGCACTGGAGGTTTCTTTCCCATGCTTCACAACACACCCAGTGACTCCTGCTGGGGTCAGGAATTGAAAACCACGCAGGTTTCTCTGCAAAGCTGGTAGAAGCAGAGGCAAGTTGGGCTCTTAGATATTGACAAATTTCTCATTGTGGGACCCAACACAAAGAACCACGCAGGCATCTCAATCCAGCAGAATAACTTTATTTCACAGGGCAATTACAGCCAAGTAGTGATTCCAGAGTTGCCCGGTAAGTGTCAGCTCCATGATCCGTCAATGTTCTGCTGATGGCTGGAGGACACAGGCTCTAGAGCTCTACAGCGTTCACAGTCACTGAGTTCTTAGGTTTAGATTTCAAAGTGGAATACATTCAGACTTGCTCCTCTCAGAGCATCGCTCACAAGCACGTGGCTGAAAGTCACTGAGGAGCTAATTAGGCAGTTACCTGATTCATATGAAAAGAAAGCAACGTTTTGTGCTGCACCACAAAACCCTCCCTCTCTCTAGTGCTGCTGCTGGTGGCAGGATAACGTCCCATGGCTCTTTGGGCCTCCGCAGTAAAAACAGCGACTAGAACAAACAGCTGCAAAAATCAAGGCAGCGTTTAACTGCACGTTCCCAGTGGGTTTCCCCCCTTCCCAGTCTCAGAGGAATTAATAACTGGCCGCTCACACTGGCACCAGTACGAGGGAGCGTGGCACACGTCAGCCACCCTTCCCGGGAGGTCCAAAGGGACTCGGGCAGATATCTGTGCTTAGTGCTGGCAGCTGAATGCCCCACACCCTGTCCAGAGAAGGACAAAAGCTTGCTTAATTTCAGCTAGACGTTGGTTTGGGTTTTTTAACTATTTCATAAATAAAACATGGCTGCTGTCAGTACAAACTGGACGTAGCTCTCAGCCAGCAAAGTCACTGCTCTGAGTGCTAGCCTGGCTCTCCCGTGCTGCTTGCCTGGCCGTCCGCACTGGGGACATTCCTGCGCCTTCTTATCTGCATATCTTCATCCTGGAGGAGAATAAATACATAAATAAGCACAAATTCATTCTTCACCATCCTCTCCAAGCTGCATAAAATCTGTCCTCTTCCCCTCCACCTCTCCTTTGTCCTCAAACCATTACCCACTGGAGATCAGCCCAGCTGCCCATGCCATCAGCTCCTCACTGAAAGCACCAAAGCCATCTTCACATCCTCACATGGGCAGCTCCCCAGGCCGGGCACCTTCCCAAGCCACTCACATGCTCCCACTGAGAAACTTTTCATGTCTGACACAAATGGCAGCTTCTACACCTGCTACACTACCCAGAGAAAAGAGCAGCAGGGACATGACCCTGCCAAGCTTTGCTTCTCAGGCTGTGGGACACATCGGATCAAATCTGGCCCATGCAGGTTTTCCTCAGGGTGGACCTGATGTCCCACAGAGTCAAACCCCTGTGGCTGGAAGGAGCCTCTGGAGGATGTAACCCAAGCTTCTGCTCTAAGAAGGGTGAACTCTAATGCTACAGCTGCTTCTTCAGGGCATCTATTTGGTTTTCAAGTATCTGCAAGGATGGACTTTCCATCACCTCCCTGCACAGCCCGCTGCATTCTCAGCCATGCTTACTGGGAAATGCCCCATTACCCAGTGAGGATTTCCTTTAGCACAAGTTGCGTCTGTCACCTCTTGTCTTTTTGCTGCACATCTCTGCTGCTCTCTTCTCCACAGCCACCCAGCAGGCAGCTTCAGACAGCAGTCAGATCCTCTCTTTGCCTCCTCAGCTCCCTGAGCCTCTCCAGCCTGACCCACCTCAGGAGCAGACCCACAGAGCTGCGTGGCCAGGTTTTAACTGCGGCCAGGCTTTGCCACACAGGGTGCTGCTGTAGCTGACTGACCTGAACAGGGTGAGCACGCGTTGTTTAGTGTCTGTGCTACAGGAAAAGAAAACTTATTTCTGCACCGTCCTCCTCAACAAGTCCCTTCCAGGTGCTCCTCTGGGTACCCTTCCTGACACGTCCACCTCACCCCCAGTGCACACCGTTCACTCGGGACTCAGCAGTGACACAGGCACTGCCTGTTTCCAGGGCAGTTCATACCGAGTCAGAGTCTTCTTCAACCTGGTCGCTGATGAAATTGATATAATCATCCTTCTGGTTGTCCAGAATTTCTTCCTCGTACTCAGTCTGGTAGTCTGACTCATCTAATGAGAGGAGAGAGAAAAAACTCTGGATTTAACCAGCATTCAGAGAAGCAGAGAAAACTGGAAGAGGACTGGCAGCTGCCTCCGCTGAGCACGGGCACTGGGCAGGTGCCTGCTGGCCAGCTCTCCGCAGCTCCGTGCACTGGGAATACTCGAACCAGCTGTCCAGCCAGATCACAAAATAAACCATGTCCTCGCTGGGAACTGGTGTCCTGGAGCCCTCCAGAAACCGAAGAGCCTGGAGCAGGAGCAGCAAATTGTCTCTGTTGTTCTGGTGGGCACCAGCTGCCCAGCCCCGTGGGACACTAATGCTGGCAATGGAGAGATGCTCCCTGGGGAATGCTCTGCACAGACCAGCTGCTGTCTCTCACCCATCAGTCCAGACAAGACAGAATCAAAGAATCGTAGGGGTTGGAAGAGACCTCGGGAGATCATCTAGTCCAACCTCCCTGCCAGTACAGGATCACCTAGAGCAGATCAAGAATGACCTGCAGAATACCTTCAGAAGACATAGCTATGAGCTACCAAAACAAACTCCCCTGGACACATCGGTCACAGTCTCACTGGGAACAGGGACTTCCAGGCACAGGGTGAGCACTTCCTGGTCTGGAGATGATAATTACTTGTCTCACAATCTCTGGTCCCCAGGGGCCAGAGACAATTATGCTCCTCTGCTCTCTCTGGCAATCCAGCAGATCAACATCATTTAGGGCAGCTCAAGAGCTTTGGACACTGAGGCACAGGAATCAACAGCAGGACATGCACCAGGACAGGGCCCAACACTGAAGCCTTCTCCCAAAGAATGAGACAGTGCAGAGCCGAGGCCTCTTCCAGGCCCTGGAGATCACTTTAGCATCCATGAAGCAGGCAGAAGGAGAGTCACCTGCCCACAGCACTCATTGCCTCACATCAACCCCACACCCAACCACCACGTCATCGGCCCTGGGACACCAGCAGCCCCTGCACAGCCCCGTCCCCCCCGAAGGTGGCCACCTCCCCCAGGCATGGTTTCTGGCACGTGGTTTTTCAGGACACAAGTTAAGGCATTAAAATGGCAGAATTTTGGTGGCTTTTTTTGGACACCAGTTTTTCCATCCCTTTCATGAGTTAATCCAAGTGTGCTTTGAGTTGATGAAGCAATACCTGGTTTTCAGCCCAAGAGTGAAGAAAGTGGCTCGTGTTTAAACTGGATTCTTGACTAAGTATTTCTTTTGGGAACAGTCAATAGCATCTGCTCCATGCTGAAGACAACAGCACAGTCTGTTCCACAGCATTTTCTTTTAACACGATAACTACAACCAACTGCTAGAACATTAGGATTAAAGACATTTGGTCTTTTTATTTCATTATTATTTATTATTATTTTGTTACTGTGGATCAGAGAATAACCTGTTATTTTATACTAAAAACACTACTGATAATCTTTGACAACACACCAGAGAAATGGGAAGCTCATCTGAAGAGCATCAGACACTGCTCCATTCAAACTGACCACCAGCAAAGCCAACCTCTCCAAGTACCCTTCAGCATTTAAAAGGTCTTTATACAGAACCAAAAAAAATCAAGGGAGGGGTGGCCCTTCCCACATCCTTCCCACAGCAGCTCTGGGTCCTGGAGAACTAGAGAGGAAGGGAGAACACAAGGTGGTCCTGCTGTCCCTGAATGTCATCTTCCCTCACCCGGCTCAAGGCTGAGTGGCTGGGACTCATGAGGTGATCGCTCCTTTGTGCTGCAAAACCTCCCGGAAGCAGCCAACAGGACCGAGGCCTTGCTGCCCTGCTCGACACACCAACACCCAAACACTGCAGCTTGAAAATGAGCCAGTGAGGAGGAGATGATGCCACAGAAAGGCACCCGAGCCCACCACGCCCCGGTCTGAGCTAGAACAGCACTAATTCTGTTGGGGGGTTCCCTTCCCAGCTCGGTCTCCTCTCACCAGCTGCACTCTCTGAAGTCCCTGGCAGATTTTCGCCCAGTCTCTGCCT
>JANIJG010003021.1:0-69111 GCA_024611175.1 Megaceryle torquata | reverse complement strand
AGGGAGAGGGGAGAAGAGGGATGGAGGAGCTTGCAGCGACGCGAGCTGGGGAGGGGCAGGGAGGGGGGGGGAAGGGAGGGGAAGGGAAGGGAAGGGAAGGGAAGGGAAGGGAAGGAGTCCCCCAGGCTGGCTGTGCCTTGTGGCCCGGCCCCGCGGGGCAAGCAGGGCCGGCGCGGCCCTCGGGCAGTGACCTTGCGGCGGCCGCTGTCCGCGGTGCTGAAGGAGCCGGGGCGGTCTCTATCCGCGGTGCTGAGCGCGTCTCGGCGACACAGGAGCTGGGCGGGGGCAATGCTGCCCGTCGGGCTGAGGGTCCCGGACTGAGGGGACACCGACCGCAGCCCAGCCCCAGTCCCACTTACCTGGCACGGCCAGGAGCAGAACGGCGAGCAGTCCTGGGCGGCTCATGGTGCTGGCGGGACGGAGACAGGGGCAGAGGGTGAGTCTGTCCCTCGCGTGGGGGCTCCAGGAGAGGTGCGGGGGGAGACCAGCACCGCGCGTGTCTACGCCAGTGCCCTGGCTGAAAATCCCAGATGGGGCACTGCAGCAACCGGCTCATTTATATATCTCAGCCCCTCGGAAGTTGCGTCAGAAGGGACACCTCCTTCTCTCCCCCCGCCCCCCCACACAGGCTTCCCATCAGCCTCTACCAGCCGCCGTGTGCTGGAGGAGTGGCCACACGCCAGGATCCCCCCGGCCCCCCGGGTGTCTAGGCAAAGCGTTCCAGCAACAATGTGTCAGACTCTAGTTGCTCCATCTTCTTATACCCCTCAGGTGCAGGAAGATTGTGAGGTTGTTATTCCAGGATATCACTTTTCCAGCGCCTCACCCAACCCTGGCAATCTACAAGCACCTCTGAACATGTCAATATGTACCAGTAGTCGGTACTAAGTCACCCCATGCATCCCAGTCAGCACAGCCGCCTGTAGATGTCTTTACCCTCTAGGGGTGCCCTTGTCTTTCACTGACCACGGAAGTTTAGAACAGATGTTGAAGCAAAAACTTCATGACTGTTAAACGCCACCACAGAGGATAGGAGTACCTGTAAACTGGTCAAGAGCCAGACAATTGGTCACCATGAAACAAGTATGCCAATGGAGATGGTAAGTCCCAGGTATTTTATGACAGGTTTTTAAATATTAGGATATCATTTGGGGTAATAGGCTGATGGGTCTGTTTCTCAGCTATTGAGACGCTGCAAGCAAATTTTAATATGTTGCTGTCCTCTCTTCAGTGTTTAATAACAATGTATAGCATCACCCTACCCATTAGCCTCACTGATAAACATTCCAAAGTTGAAATAACCAAGATTACCTGATCACTAGTTTCCAGTAACAAGGGAGAGAGGCAAAGCAACAAATTTATACCATTCTCTCAGTCACAAGCATTTCCATGTTCTTGACAAAATGGTTGTAATGAGACATGACAATATAGACTGCACTACAGGTTTCTACCTTCTCTTTCCATATGCATGTAGAAATGTGATCCGTAATGAACTTCCACATGTCCTCTAATATCTATCTAATTTAAATGCATGCTTCAAAAGGTACATTTGGATTTTAAAAGCCCACTCATACAAAATCAAAGCTCCCTTTGTCTGTTGCATTTTCTACTTAATAACAGAGAAAAGCTGGAAATAAATTGATTCTCCAAACAATGCTTTGTGCATGACATTGATTGATTGTTGAATGTTTATAAGACCATGAAATGAACACCCAGGAGTTCTTGTTTCATGGGAAACCTGTTCCCTCTGGGAGTAATAGATAACCTTTCTTTTTGGTTGTTGGGTTGTTTGGGTTTGTTGGGGATTTTTTTGTATGTGTGTTGTTAAACTATTTGTTGGGGGAGCAGAAGAAGGGTTTATATACAATGGCCTTTTACTCCTTCAAGGTACACCAAAGCATTTTATTCTCTGAGTCTGAAATACAGAACATTATCAAGCTTGTTAATTCCTGTGTATTCCTAAGAGAGAAACAGATTGATCTGCTTATCAGGCTATGTTTAGCTAGTCAATATTTATTTATTCTTACATATAAATGTTGAACTTATTAGGGCAATAAATTATCTCAGTTCTAATCCAGTCTCTTACATGAAGCCCTTTTCTTCCGGAGGGCTTCTTTCTGAGAAATGTACCAGGATATGTAGTGCCCATGACTATTTTTTTTTTCTCTCTTCTTAGGCTGTGGTCTTGCATTCACTCAGTTCATTGCAAAGGAAAAACTAAATGTTTTCCAGGTATGGTATGTATTCTCCCACTGTAGTAGCATATGATGGATGATGAATTTTTCTATTTCTTGTCACAGGAAAAGGGATATGAAACTGTTCATCCAGCAATCAGTACTTTCACTATTGGAATTTGTCTCATTAGGCTCAGTTATATTAGGAACTGTCAAAGTAAACCATGTCAGGGAAAGATTTACATATTTAAAAAAAAAAAAAAAAAAGTGATCAAATGAAAAAATGCAAGGTATTCTGCCACTGAGAGAATGGCAATGCCAGAAGCAGACTTCAAGGGAAGAGGAGTTTTGTGAGTCTCTGAAGTAATTTGTGTTTCAGTATACAGAGAACAGGAGTAGATCTTTACTGGGTGGCAAAGTGATGAAGATGGACATTTCTGACCAGTTCTAGTCTTATAAAGATGTCATTTATATCTGTAGAAATTAATTCCATTTTTCTTTATAGATGCACAATTTCTTATTTGTGAAGTGTGGTGAGAATGTGGAGAGCCATACGCTATTACCTGCCCGTGGTCACTAACATAACATGTGCAGATAGACAAAAAGAGGAGTTATTATGATGGGAAAAGGTTATTTGCCTCCCTGATGGAAAGTGATTTGAGAAGATGGCAATGTCAGAGTGGACGGAAGTAGACACCCAGCACTGTTGCATTGCCCATGCTCTGAGCTGAGTGAACAAGAGGGCCACCCTGAAAGCCATATTGATATATGAACATCCTCCTGTGCATAAGGTCATTTGCTCAAAAGATCATGTGGCTTAAGTGCTATTCTCAATCAACACATATGTGTATCTTGGTTTTGACTGGGATACAGCTCATTTTTCTTCCCCATAGCTAGAATAGTGTTATTTTTTGGATAAAGTATGAGAAGAATGTTGATAATATACTGATGCTTTTAGTTGTTACTAAGAAATAAAGGACTTTTCAACTTACCATGTCTTGCTAGTGTGCAGGTGCAGAAGAAGCTGGGACGGAGCATAGCCAAAGCGATGGACCCAAACTGGCCAGTGTAATATTCATATTATATAATGTCATGCTCAGTATATAGCTGAAGGTTGGTTGGGAAATGGCTCTCTTCTGGGATTCTGGTTGGGGGATTTTCTCTCCTCCCAGATTGCTAGCTGGTAAGGGGTTTGCCATTGGTCAGCAGGTGATGATCACTTGCATTGTATGTCACTCATTTATATATTCTGCTATTACTACTGTTATCTTTGGGTTTGTTCTTTGTTTTGTTTTTAATTATTAAATGTTTTATATCTCAACCTATGAGTCTTCATACCTTTACACCTCTAATTCTCTGCCCTGAGCAGGGTAAGGGTGAGAATTTTGCTGCCAGACAGCTTCAAACCATGACTAAGTGTAAGTTTTTATTTTATTTCAGAATTCAGGAAATAAAGCCAAAGGATCTGGGAATGTCTCTGAGCTACTGTAGGAGCTTTGTTCTCTAATTTCTTGGCTGAAACTGGGTTAAGAATTCACCCATCTCCTGTGCTTGAAAACACTGACACTGCATTTCAGATTGCTGTGATTTTACAGATCTAGAAACTGAGGCACAGAAAGAGGAAAAATGCCATTTTCATGAAGATTTCAAAAAGACCTGAAGCCAAGGCATGAGTATTACCCACACCCTAACCAAAAAGAGCACTAAGCAAAAGAAAAAGACAGCAACTACCTTCTTGCATATGAACTCAATTGATAACTGTTCAAATGAAAAATCTGAATGTAAGCTCACTGTCAAATTAGTAGCAAAGTCTATTAAAACCCCCATGTCACACCTTTTATTCATTCCCACATGTTAGTCAATCACACTTGTCTGACTGTAAATAGAAACGAGCTTCAAAGCTCAGATTGCTGTTGTGAATATCCATCTATGCTGTTAAAAGGCAGTCCTCTCTCATCTTTTTCAAGTCAGAGGCAAAATGAGGTTGACTTGCTTTGATTTTCTTAGTCTAGACTGTGCTTGTACCAACTTGAAATTAATTGATTTTCCTGTTCAGAGGTTTACTTACACCCCCTAACAAAGCCCAGCATTGAGCCCAATCCTGATAGTAGCTACTGCTCTGCCTATCCACTTTCATCCTTGCTTGGCATGCACAGTTCTCATTGGGACAGATGGAGTATGTTCTCTTTTGGGAGAAGAGACTTCTCTGTAGCAATCATAGAACACCATCTGGGCATCCTTACAAATAGCTTGGATCTCAATACAATTTTTCTAAATGTTACACCAATCTGGAAGTTGTCATAACCCTCCAATGCTATGGTCAGTTTATTTAGCACTTAGATAAAACTCTCTCTATTCCTATGAGCCCCACTGAATCAGTAGGAAAAGATGTGGAGATGGAGGTTCTCCCCAGGCTGAGTGATCTCAAACAGCCTCCTCAGGGAATTACTGATTGTTCCTATGGCTGTGGTTTTATTTGAGTTGTGACAACAAAGTCTGTGTCATGCTAATGTACGTATTTAGTAAAACAAAACAATTCTCTAAGTTCTAGAATGGTCTAAAACAAGTTTGTGGGAACATCATTGATAATGTTTACTGTCCTGGGTTCAGTTTGGGTTAATTATCACAAGCAGCTGCTGACCCAAGCAGTTAGGAGGGGCTGCAGCTGGGAGGGGCCACAGCCGGGATAAACAGTGGAACCAGCCAGTGGGATATTTGATATCACACTGAGTCATGGCCCTATATAAGGGGAGGGCTGGCTGCAGGGGTAGTGTTGCCTGTTTTCAACTTGTTTCAGTGGGGCTGGAGCAGTTAAAGTTGGTGTCTCAGGCACAGGTAGAGCCTTCTTGGCTTCTATTACTTGCTTTGTCTGTCATTTCATTGGTACTATCACTAGTACTGTTGGTTTTTTCCCTCTTTGTGTTGTTTTAATTAGCTGTCCCTATCTCAGCCCCTGGGGTCTCATTTTTTTTCTTCCTTGTGATTCTACTTCCCATCTCACAGGAGGGGGTGTGGAGTGGAAAGGGGGAGGAAGGTGTGGGTGAGTGGCTGTGTGGTGTTTAGCTGCCAGCAGAGGTTAAACCATGGCATTTACTTAATTCCAAAGTTAGAGACAGATATCCCTATTTATTGCCCTGCAGGCACTAAGAGGATTCATGACAGTTTAAAAAAAAAAAAAAGGCGATTGAGGTCTTTGGACCTGCTCTCCTCTTCTGGGGGTCCATAAGTTCTCCACACTGTGAACAGCTCATAGCTAACTCATGGACCCTCATCACCCCAGATTCTGTACATAAAATCACTTCCTCTTGTATTTTGTAGAGGTTAATCTTATTGCTCATCTTCTGCTTTTAAACACCTGCTCCTTTTTTTTCTGAAGCATCCTAAGCTGTCCATCCATCCCAAACCAGTTGCTCAACAAAAAATAAGTGAGGCACAGGAGTATGTGCATCTCCTGAGATGTCCATATCATGGAAATGACATGACAAAATTGCCACTTAAAAACTATTACAATTAAAAGGACTTTTTTTCTAATGGTAGGATTTAGAATTGTGAAACACAAAAACTTTCTATTCAAGATACTTTGTTTTATCTGCTTTGCTCACACTAGAAATAATGCACTTCAGGAAATAAAAAGAAGACTAAACCAGCCTGCTTCCCTCCTGCTCTTGGTGAAGGATGGAGGAACAGGGTAAGGATCTGAATATCTTCTTCCTACACCTCTCTGACTCCAAAAGTACCAGACACAAAAGCCAGGCTTAAGGACTCCCAGGACACTGCTGTCCCCCCAAGAATATTCTCCTACCAGGGGCAATAACACATCACTGGAACCACTTACCTGGAGGTATGAAGCATAAGGATATAGGAGTGTTATGGATTGGAACAGGGAGGCAGAATCCATCCAGAGACTCTGGGGCCTCCTGCATGGGCTGGGGTGGGGACAGGGCCTCTCCCTGCCCTTGTGCCAGGCTGAATACCAGCTTCTAAACCTTCTGGAAACTGGGTATCATCCCTGACATTTAACAGTGCTCCACAATGTTTTAGTGCTAATAAGCAGTAACTAGTTTGTTTGTTCCCCTGAACAGTCTTTCCTCAAACCTGGTACCTTCTCAGCCTGAGGACTTCTTATGTCATGAAGTACCATAGCTCACTTAAATGCTGAAAAAGGTATTGTTTTTAAATTGCCTCTTATCCTGATACTAAAATCTGGGAAAAACAGAAGTTCTTTTCCTTAGTTCAGTGAGGCTTTAATGGATATTTACATTTATCCCTTACTCATCTCCTTTCCAAGAGAAACAATTCCAATCATCTGGTTCTCTTGTTACTCCTTTAAAACTGGCTACTAGCCAGTGAGTCCCACAGTCTAATAAACTATAGGCTATATGTACCTACAGCAAATATTTACCTATAGCATAGTGCAAAGAGACCCAAGTGTATCCTGTTCTCACTAGGACTTTTTTAGTCTTCACTTAGTGTCCTAGAAGCTTTCTGGGATTATCTGAAATACCTGTTTTTCCTTTGAGCAGTGAACATACATGTGTTTCAGGAATCAGTATCTTTCATGATCTATCTATTTATTCCCTTATATAAAAGACATCATGGACAGTATAGGGAGGATGTCTGGAGGTCTTAGACATGCTCCAACAGTAAGTCAATAGTAGAGAGTGGTCTTGGTCTGTATTGGGCAATCTGATTCAGCCTGGATAAGGCAAGAAAAGAAGACTCCCACTGTAGCTTTGTTGGTCTTAACTGGCATGCTGGTCCCTTCCCTCCATCCATTCACCTTGGTTTGGGTCAGGCTATTCTCTGTGCTGCTTGAGCAGAGCTGCAGGCAGCCTTTGTAGTGCAGATGGTTCTTACCTCAGATGTTCTGTTGATAAGGCAGTTTCCAAACACCAAATTGCATGTTAATGCCAGTTAATGAATGTTCTCTTTCCAGTCAAAGCAAACCTTTTCCTTCTATACTAAGCAGAGAACAGGAGGATGCAGTCTTTCAGGTATTAAATTGCCTGAGAGCATCAGCACAGAGCAGCTTGAGAAACAGATAGAGAATCTTAAATTACTGTTACTTGGCTTTTCCTCACCCCACAGGAGCTCAGGTTTCTTTCCTGACCAATGCTTTTTTTTTTTTCCTCAGGAGAACAGGGCCTGCAGTGCCTGTCCTTGGGGAGCAGCAATTACCTTCCACAGAGCAAGGAACAGTAGCACAAGGCACCATCAAATGCAGCAGAGTCTGCTGAGCCCACCTCATCCACATGCTCTGCAGACAAAATGGTCCATATAGGTTCCTCTGCATTGCAGGATGAGCCTAAAACACAAGTTGGGGTATCCTGAGGAAGCTCTCTGCCCTGTAGTTTGCTCTGTGTGGAGAGAAGGGTTTGTGTTTCTACCACTGACCTTGTAGAGATCTCTCCATTTGTACTCAGCTAAGTTCAGACTCAGCCCCTGCCACTAACTGCCTGTGAGGAAGTTTCAGGACAAATTATGCTTTCTACTTTACTGGGAATAAAAAAAAAAAATAAATATATATATAGAAGGAAGAAAAGCCTGACCATGTTTCTGTCTCTATTCTTTAGGCATTTTACTGAAACAATGTCTGCTGACTCTCAAAAGCTTTTTGTTTTATGGAGGCAGCTAGATAACCACAAACACAGTGAAATCCTTGTACATGTTTCATGTAAGAGGCAATTGATGTCATGTGTAACCACAGGGGAATAGAAATGGAAAGGTTTCCTCCAGGCAGCGAAGATAAATGGGTACTGCATTCACTTTGTATTTAAAGCTGCTGTGAGTATGTGATTTTTTTTGTACTGAGGAGAAGGTTGCAGCTGTGTTGCTTGACATAGATTCATGTAGAGAGAAACTGCAAGTGTAAGGAGCAAATTTGTTATCTGCATTTCTAAACAAATTGTTCATTAAGAGCCTGAACCCAAACATGCTCAGATCAATAGAAAGACTCTTACTCTTTTTGGTGAGTTTTGGGTTGAATCCTAGCCCTGACTTCCTTCTGTGAGTTTGGGATGCATTTCCCAGAGGTGAGGATATCATTTATGTGTACTCAGGCAAGGACTAAAGGTCCTGAGGATATCAGCTACAAGTGGGAATAACTGCTGTTCAGAGGAAGTCTAAAAGCAGCAAAAAAAGAAGACACATCCATGTTATTCAGTACAACATCCACACATCTTTTAAATACCTCCAGAGATGATGACTCCACCACTGGCTGCCTGTTCCAGTGCTTTACAACCCTTTCTGTGAAGAAATTTTTCTTCATGTCCAGTCTAAAACTCCCTGGTATACCTTGGGGCTGTTTCCTCTTGTCCTATTGCTTGTTACTTGGGAGAAGAGACCAACAACTACCTTGTTATAACCACAGTTCTCTCAGCTGCTCCTCACAGAACTTGTGCTCTAGACACTTCATCAGCTTTGTTGCTCTTCTTTGGACATGATCTAGCATCTCAATGTAGTGATGGGCCCAAAACTGAACACAGTATTTGAGATGTGGCCTCACTAGTGCTGAGTACAAGGGTACCATTAACTCCCAAGTCCTGCTCGCCACACTATTTCTTATGACAGCCAGGATGCTGTTGGCCTTCTTGGCCACCTGGGCACACCGTCAGTTCATGTACAACTGGCTGTTGACTAGAAGCCCCAGGTCCTTTTCTGACAGGTAGCTTTCCAGCCACTCTTCCCCAAGCCTGTAGCATTGCATGGGGTTGTTATGACTCAAGGAATGCTTCTTCTGTTGCTTATACTGACTCGGCGTCATCTCTGTCCTTAGCAGCTTCAATACAGACTTCTGCCTTGTGCCAGGATGGGAAGAGTCATATATTGCTCTTCTCAGCTGCTGCAAGAGCTGAACTCTAGAGGTAAGTACTTCTGTCCCTCCCTGCAAGGATGTGTGAACTACTTGCCTTTCAGACAAATACAACTACTATGTTCACTTCATAACTGGAAGATCATGTTCTTCCTAGCTCTCCCTTTACTTTTGAATCAGGGTCCTTCTGCTGTCAGTTTTGTCTTTGTGTAGAAGGGGTTAATCTCTCAGGAGTTTTCATGAGACAGGAGAATTCCTGCCTCCTGCTGTTTCCTGTGTGTGACATGGGTCCTACCGCAATAGCATAAGCCTAAGCAACATTTTATGACAGCTACAGTTTTCACCAGCTCTTGCAGATGTGAAAACAGGAAGTCTATGTGAAGGACCTGAGCATCCTTTCCCAGCCCCAGCACTGTCACAGACACACCATTACTCACTTTCACTATGGTCCTTACACAAGTGGCACCTGCTGCAGCTCAAGTTCTCCTGCAAAACCTTAACAGGAACCTCCTTCTTGAAATGAACCGTAAGAAATCAGCACATCTGCCTGGGACCTCTTACATTTAGTTAGGCTTAACATCAGTGTTGATGTATATGTTGGCTGGTTTCTTTTTCCTCTGCTACTAGACATGAGGATGGTGCTTGTTGTCTACTTCAATATACTCAGCTTGGGAAAACCACATACCTCTCTGGCTTTAATGTTATGAACTATACAACAGGTGATGCTACAGACTTAAATATATTTTAGAAGTCAGAGCAATATGAACAACAATATATGTAGATTTCTTGTGAAACATGGAGAAATAGGTACAAGCCTAACAATGAGAAAGATGTCCTGAATCATTCCCGTAGAAACTCTTTGCAGGATCAGTGCTTCAGAGAGCAACTCAGATCCCTCCTTGAAAACTGACAGAGTTTTTCATCAATACAAATTGTCCATAGACAATACAAATTGTCGATATCTATTTTGGTTATATTTTTAACAAATGAAAGCAGAAATTAAATGGGGTATATATATATTTTTAATATAAGAATTCATATTTCAAACCCTTTGAACTGAAAACAACTTTGTTTAATTGAAATACTTTGCAGAAACACTTTTCCATATTTCAATCAACAATATTTGTAACTGTGCTGAAGACCACCTCTACTACCATCAACTCGCATGTTTATAGCCACCTGGATTACAGGTTACTCTTATTTTTTAATGTGCTTATTGCATCTATTGATGATTTGTTAACCCTTTATAGACAGCAGGTACATACTGTACTATAGCCACAGGAATCAGGTGTTCAGCCCTGAACTTCCTGCCTCTGTTCACACACTCCTGGTATCACAAGCTCTCCATTTTTATTTCATTTTATTTTAAAATTTTACATCTAAGTGCTTCAAATCATCAGCCTTCTGGGATTTATTCCTTGATTTAGGCAAAGAAATTAATTTTTCATATTCTGAGAGCAGCTTCATTAATTGGAACAGGTAGGTAAGCAGAGGGGCCCACTGTAAATTCACACTGTAATAGGGGAGCCAAAAGCAAAATTCCCTCCTGCTGCGCTCCTAAGATACTATCAGGAAAAACAGCGGCCCTGGTTGCCCTTGCAGTGGGCCTCAAGCACAATGTAATTAGAGCAGCTGCTTGTATTCTGTGGTTAAAGAAAGCTCCCAGGGGACAACATATTACTGTTTGATTGGAAGAGCACTCAATTGTTTAATGAAGCTGTTATCCTCTATTTAGCCAGAGATGAGAAAAGGAAATCTTTATGTATCACTCCTATGTAACAAAGAAAAAAACTAATCAGAGAAGTTAGACCCTCAGGGGTAAAATAAACCCACCACAAAACAAGGCAATGGTGGCAGCGAGTAGAAGTGAGCAGGAGTCTTGGCTCAGCTGTGCCAGCTGCTCTGTTTAGCCAGCCCAGAGGTTGACAATCACCCGGTGACTCACTATGCCCCATCCACCAAGAGAAGGTGCTTCCCCATTTTTTGGGGCTATAGATATTTTCATCTTCCATGTTAGAAGTATCCTCTTACCACTAGAAATTACCTTGGAATATATTTACCAGCATTGACAAGATCATCATGTGAATAATGAGAAACTTGATGTCCTATTTAACCTCCTTTTTTTGTTAAACCATAACCCTCAGAGTCACTCCTGATTTCAAGAGGATTCATGTGTACTTCAGAATGACCCAGAAACAGGCCCTTTGTTTTGGCAGGAGCAATGGGATTTGCTTCAAAACCCTTAGATACATACTAGGTGCTTCTGCAAGAAAATACAGAGCTCTTCCAAGGAATGACCTTGCATGGTGCTTCTATTCCTATTAACATCCTAGGATGACACTGCCATTTTTCTTGTATGGATTAGTTTGAAACTTTCCTGTGAATCATTAGAGCTGAATGATGAGTTTGTACTCATGGGAAAGTTCGTTTTGCAGTCACTGAATGCTTGCAGCCAGTGGTTTCTGCTACAGTGATAAATGGATGCTTAAAATAAAAAAACTTCCCAAGACAGGCATTCATCTAACAGCAAAGCCTCCTTTTTACTGGCAGAGACTAAGTTTTATGAAGTATTTTTAACTGCCCTCCCCAGCATCAATCACACTGCAGTTAGTTTATTTTCATACCTCCAATATACAATAATAGTGTACTTTTGAACAAGAAATGGGAGGGCACAGAGTTTTATAGGAGACATCTATTTAAGGCGGCAGTCAGAAGGACTGGCTGATGGTTAACCTCAGCACTATGGGAGACTGTGTGATACCCAGCCACTGTGCTGGCCAAGGGCCTTGTCATCCACACATGCCGAGATGCTGGGCAAGACCATCCACACCTCTGTTTCTTTCAGTAATGTTCATTATCTATGTCTTCTTTTCTCTCCAGAATATCCTACCTGACATTTTTTTTTACCTCCTCCCCACTATCCATTCACTTTTGTTTAATTCTCCCGATCCTGTTCTTTGATTTTCATTCCAAAGGGCTTAACTGCATCCTGCACTTACCCTGAACACTATGTCCTCACCAAGATCAGATAAGTTTCATCCACTTTAATGTACAATTTACATGTTCAGCTTTACATGCTTGCCTGCTATAGGTATCCTCTCTAACCTACAGAATGGTGGGTGCAAAGACCCAATATGACTCATCCAAGCCTTTGCAGGAGGTCTGCAGTGGAAAAAGGGACCCAGATCAGGATTTTTTGAGCTCCAGAGTTATCAGCCTCTCCGGGAGGATCCTCTGGACTCCACTGACAGCCTGCCACCCCTTCTGCTGAATATCCACATGGTTTTCTATTGTGTTTTGGCTAAAAGGGTGATGTTTCAATAGCAGTCTTAGAACACATCTTTGTTTTCTGCTTAGTATTCAATCTCCCTACGTCTTTATGCTAGGCTGCACCAAGGCCAGATTTCTTACCATGAATATAGAGAACAGCTTCCTAGTGCCAGCCTTTATCTTCAGGAGGAATTCACACTGGAAATTTTGCTCACCAGATCCCAGATGTTCCCCATCTTCAGCACTGTTCATGAGACCTAACTCATTTTACGGAATCCAGTCTGCATTTGCCTCTGGCTATATTGCTTGTGCTGTAGATGGTAAAGGTACCTCAAAGTCAGTCTGTTACCCTAATTCCCTTTATTGCCTTCAAAATAGCTGCTACCAACACTTGAACTGCATGGTCCCTCAAGACAAATATTCTCTCTTCCTAGTAATAGTCCAGGAAAAAACCTACTTAACTCATCTCCCCATTGTCAGAAAGTTGCCTTCTATTTTCTAGTGAATCATACAGTTCATTTTGACATTCCAGTAGTCACACAGATTTTGCTGCTCTTCACCTGCCAGTCAGCAGCTCCTACAATTACTGCCAGCAGCTGGGCCGGGTGACAGCAACATTGGGCACCAAATAGCTGTGAAGGAGTCAGGTGACTCATTGTATAGTTTGTATCAAACCAGCACTAAGATGGCAATGAGTCCAGTAATGAACATGCTTAAATTGGGGAAAACACCTCAGCCTGTGATAAAAGCTTGAAGACGTGGTTTCTATGCTCAACTTTTCTATTTCCTTCCCACATGACCACTGCAACACATTTAACTGCTCTGTGCCTCAGTTTACTCCTTAGACAAAATCCAAGGGATACGTCATGTTTTTGGAGAGGACTGTGGGACCTACAAATGAAAATCCCAAAAAAGCATTGATTATTCATTTTCTAAAATTTTCCTATTTTAAATGGATTCCTCATCTTGCTTTTGGTCAAGAGAGAAGGTAAACACATGAACGGTTTTAGTGGCAATTTTGATACACAAAATATTTCAGGGAGACTTCACTTCAGTCCAAGTTGGCTTGGCTCAAGCCAACACTTTTTTGAACAAAGAGTAGCTTGCAATCAGCAGGACCAGCTCCTATGGAGGAGAAAGAAGGACCCCTAAACTTTTAACTAGCTGTACTTTATCTCTTGCTGCTTCTTGCGCAGCCTAATTAATCTAACTACGGGCTCTGCATTCCAGCAAGCGGCTCTAGGCTCTATTGCATGTCCACAGGACTTGTGAAGCAGAAACACTGCACACCTCTGGGAGGGCTCCTCAGCTGCAATGAGTAAGCACAGCACCCCTGAGGTGGAGGGAGCTTTGCCAGAGGGCTGCAGGTGAGGATTCACCCTTCTAGATTTTGAGGCTTTTTTTTTTAAGGACAGAGTTGGCTGGGAGGGGAGCGCAGAGCACTTTGATACATATCATCTTTGACACTGCAGTCAGCCATCTGTTCTGAGTTTATTAAAAGTGATGTACTCTGCTAGGAGGATCAGGAAGCATCTGCTAGTGCATTTAAATTCAAATCCTCACAGCAATCCCATCCGTCCTCCTTTTTTAATTAATCAAAACCACTTTTTGGTGAAACCACATAGATAAGCGCTTCCTCTGTAAATGGGAGCACATATTATGCTAATGGCATTAAATAGCTAATACACAGAAAAACAATTTAGTGCAAGTAGCAGCAACTATCTCAGGATTTAAGAAAGCTGTTCTGACAGAGATCATTCCTATTTAAAGGGATCACCATCTAAACCTGGCTTATGTGGGGGTGCAGTTTTGCTGCTGCAGAACTGCTAATTAGCTGCTTGGGGCAAGAGTGAACCTTGAAGTGTTGGACTGAAGCACGTGTGTTTTGAGAGCCCATCTGCAACAGCTGGAGGATGATGAGGGGCCCAAGTCCCCCCCACCAGAATAATGGCCCAGGGAGTTTGGAGACACATGCTACAGAGCAAGTGTAAATTGTCTCAAGGGAGAGTGACAGGATGCTGCTTTGAAAAGGTGAGGAGCTGGTGATGCTTCTCATCACAGCTAGACTCTCTGAAGGGTGGGGAGGAAAAAGGAAGGGCCAAGGCTGTTGGTCGCTGATAACTCTGCTATCTCTCTGTTACCTCTGCTTGGCATTGGGTGCCCATGGCAGGGATGCCCATTCCTGGTGGAACTGCTGCTCGCGTTGGTTACCCCCATGCTTAAGTGTACAGCTGCATGTGGTCAGCTCTCTTGGTTTCCCCAGCGAGCTCAAAGCTGCAGTGGCAGGCAGAGCCTCCTGGGGCAGCACCGGCCAGTGTATAGTGCAATTTGTTTAATGAGTGGGAATCCCCACTGCAGATCATGCTTAGCACTTGGTACTATATCCTCTCCTGGGAGTCTCAGGATCTCAGCATCTTCCTGTCCAGAGGGACATCTCCTGTATAAGGGGAAAGATGCCTGAATAAAATGCAGTGGGACCTATGGGCAGAGGCTGCCACAAGACAAGACCACAGTAGTCTCCAAAGCAGGGTGTTTAGTGGGTCTCCAGGGATTGTCAGCATCCCCTTTCACCCAGACAACAGCAAGAAGAAGGGCTCTTGTAGGTATCAGTCTGAGCCCAGGGATCTCAACTGTCTCTCCTGTGAGGCACTGGAAAGGCTGTTCCAAATTAACTGTGAGACACTGGTAGCCAGTCTATGCTTTTCTTGGATGTCTCAAACAGCTTTCAGCTTCTCCTAGTGAAGACACCCTGTGACTGGCTATTCACCAGCGATTCCAGCCCACACTTCCAATGATCTGAGGGGACATGGCCAACCTCCAATCTGTGGTTTGAGGGACCAACTAGAGCTGCTCTCCCCATCACATCTTTCTTCCCAGGTTGTGAGCCACAGTGTCAAGAACGTGTCTGCAGCCAGTCTCCATAATGCCCTTGTAACCAGGCCCTCCAAGTGAGTGAAGGGGCTTTGCTGTGCAGAGAGAGGGGTTGACCTTTCTCACTGCCCTACAAAAGAGAACAATAATGTCAATGGCAGCACAGAAGGTGCTGAAAAAGCAGCAGTGCCCAATAGTCAGAAGAGTAGTTCTTGGGGCTGTGGGAGTGAATTAGTTCTCATGATATAATCTCATCTCTCACTTACATGGAGCATAAGGGGCTGAGGGGATTTCTATGTGCTTGGGAACTCTGGCCATGTCCTGCCAGCTTTCGTTAAGAGACAGCTGATACACAAATTAAATACAAACCTTTTATTCCTCGACATGCTTCTCCTTGCCTTCTTTCTTTGAATATGTTCTCCAGGACTTTTAAAAATAGTTATTTTCCAAATCCTTTCTTAGTGGTACAAATAATATCATTGGAAGCATCTAAAAAATGTAAAGTGCAGTTGATCCTACCCTTCCTCAAATGCTTGGCTTCTGGCAGGACAGGCTTTTGCCATGAAACACCTGCTCTTGTGGTGAAGCCCTTCTCCATTGTCAGAGGCAGTATGTTTGCAATCCTGGCCCCTGTCTTCCATTAGGAAATGAGGCAGTCTCAAGATTCTTAACCAGAGCATGCTGCGAGCCCGCAGGGAGACATAACTTGCTTTTTTTTGTTGTTGTTGTTCTATTATTGAGGTTGTGTATTTTTTAACTTAATTTTTTTTTTCTTTAATTGCAAATGTTAATGAATTTGCAGGGCTGCAGTCCAGAGACTGGGCAAATGGCATTTGGGTAACTAATGGGTGTTGGCTTGGTAAGAACTGTGAAGCAAATAAATATGTGCATAAAGTGATATTTAGCAATTACAGGTTTGGATATGGAATTAGTGACAAATAGTGTGATTTAAAGAGCAACAGGTCTTGTCGGGCTCAGACAGCAAGAGATATGCTCATAAGGACAACTGTCAGGCGCCTTGCTCAGTCCCTCTCCAGAAGGGAGTTGCTCCTCGCAGAACAGTTTGAGTCAACAAATTGTTCTGTGAGCAGCAGAGTTAAAAAAAATACATGTTTTTTTCTAGTCTCCTTTAACAACCCAACCACATGCTTTTGACTCTAGAATCTTTGTCACTGATGATGTGATTGGCCCAAGTGCTTCTACAGCAGCTGTCACTGCATAAGCCCATGAAGCATCACTGAGCTCCACAGGCACTGACCTCTGGCTTACCCCTGGGATCCTGCAGCTGAAGGAGACTCAAAAATGTGCTGGGTGACACCTGGTTGCTGGGGATCTTCCCAGATGAGTTTCCTAAAGTTGCCTTTTGTGGGAACCATGTTTTCAGTCCTGAACTACAACCTCTGCTGAAGTAAAACTTGCTGATTTTCACCTGAGCTGTATCCAGCAGATGAAGCCAGGCATGCATAACCTCTGCATAACCCCATTGCAAAATGAATTCTAGGCAGTGTTTCCAGCCAGAGCTCTGAGTCAGTCTAGGGACAGTCAGGCCTCAGACTCCAGGGTAGCCCCTGTTGGCACATCTAAACTGGTATTTCCTCAATAAGACAGCTCACAGCATTAGAAAACCCACAGTGTCTGCTCTAGCCCCGTATTTATTACCGAGTCCTTGTCTCTTTCATAATCTGTTTCTTAAAACCAACTACTTCTTCCCTTATTAAATAAACACAGGTTTTCTTTAGACAGCATTATGTATTTGAGTTTATCCAGCAATACGTAGTTGAAGTCATTTATGTATTAAAATAAGGAGGAAAGGATGGATTGCTTTTTAACCAAAGGGATTTAGGTCTTGAGTTTCTTTGTAAATTTGATAAAATTAGCCAATAGCTGTATTAAGCAAAAGCACTACAGGTCTAAATCTCTTGTTTGGAGGAGACTTCAAGCCCTCTGTGTAGATGTCCAAATATTTCTGTCTCTCTGAAGATCTGTTCCTGAGGCCTCTCCACTTGATTCCCATCATCGTAAGCGGAAGACCTGAGTGTGGTGAAGGGGCACTCAGATAAGACTGTCACAGATACTTCAGCTGAACTTTCCCTGGCTGCTGTGACTAGAGACAGTAACAGTTCTCTAAAAGGAGAGAGTTTTATCATAAGAACAAAGGTCCCGAAGAAATGTCCTACCACTTGAGCAAGAGGTCCTGGGGCCAAGACTCCTTCCTCTTTCCTGCCTGGCAGGGTGAGTCATGAGGGATGTGATTTTTCCCCTCTTGGGGCTCAGCCCTGGTGCTCAGGTTGTGCTGACCCAACTGTGGGAGTCTAACTGCAGAGTTTTGTGACAGAGGGAGGCTGAGCTCATGCCCTACCGGTAATTTAAAAGCAACCCCAACAACACAGTGACAGTAGACATTATTCAGGAAAAGCAGCTCTCTCTGCAGTCCCTTTATGCTCCCCCAGCATCTATCTTCAGCTGATGGATTAGAGCTAGCAGGTGGCACATCCCCAGCCTTATATTCTCTTTTTGCCATGTCAATATCTGTATCCTGCTGTCCCTAGATTTGCCTGGTCCCTTTTTTACCCTGACAGTCCTGTCTGCCTGTGCTAGCTCCCATGGCAGCAAGCTTAAGATCTCACAGCCTGCTGTGCAGAAAACTACTGTATTAGTATTAATGCAGTCTCCCACTGGTTACCTAGAGATCCTTGACTTCTAGTGCTGCAGGATTTGGGAAATATCAGCTCTGCATTTACCCTATCCTCCACCTCCATGATTTTTTCAATCTCACTCATATCCTCCTGTAACCTTCTTTTCTCTACATTAAATCATCCTAACCTTTGTGCTTCTCCTCTGGCCTCTCTCAGATGCTCCATCCCACTGATCATTTCAGGTGCTTGTCATGGTTTAGGTTATTTTTACCCTAGCTACATTACCAGCTTTGTCTCCACTGAAGTTCACTGACATCTTCTTGTCTATTCACAAGCTCTGTGAGGTCCTTCTGAAATCCCCTGCCATTAACATCACATTTGATTACACAAAACAGCTGTGACCTCCTTTGGGGTTTTGTTTCAACCTCATCAACTCTTCAATAATATTTTTGCATCTGCTTGCAATGCACCTCTGTACACCTGGGCAAAACAAAACCAGTGCAGGAAGCAGAGCAGCTCCAGAAGAGCCCCGCACTGCATGTATTTTGTCCTGCTCTCCACGAAGTGGTAAGCTCTGAGAGCACAAGCACAGTGGCATGTTCAGAGTCCGCAATCCCTTTTAAAACCTTCCACCCAACCAACAGATGACTTCTAGTCTGCCTCTGCTTCTACAGACCCCTGAGGTAATAATGGAAGAAGAAAGATCCAGGTTTTTAGAATCATAGAATGGTAGGGTTTGGAAAGGATCTCTGGATATCATAGAGTTCAACCCCCTCTGCCAGAGCAGGATCACCTAGGGCAGGAACAGATCCAGGTGGGTTTTGAAAGCCTCTAGAGAAGGAGACTCCACAACCTCCCTGGGCAGCCTGTTCCAGTGCTCTGTTACCCTCACAATAAAGAAGTTTTTCCTCATGTTGAAGTGAAACATCCTGGGTTCCCATTTGTGACCATTGCCCCTCATCCTATCACAGGGCACCTCTGTGAAGAGATTGGCCCCTTCTAATTGACACCTACCCTTCAGATATTTGTAAACATTAATAAGATCCCCTCTCAGTCTTCTCTTCTCCTGACTAGACAGCCTCAGGTAAGGTCAGGACAAAAACCTGCCTGTATTTGAGTGGGTAGTTGCAGCTGCTTTTACTTTTCCTCCCTCATGACATAGCCTGCCATGGGAAAAGGGTTGAAGTGACTTCAGCTTGCAGTTATTGAACACACCCTTGATTAAAAGGGAGAAAACTTCCATTTCTTACAAACAAAGCAGGTCTGCTTGAGCTGAAATCTTTCTTCAAAGGCTTTGAGAAGATTAAGGGCTGCAGAAGTAAAAAATATGTTTTCTGTGTAACAGGAACATACTTGTAGTATGAGGAAGCACAAAGGGGAGAACCAGTGCTTGCTTCACCTTCCAAGTAATGACCTCTGAATAATTATCAGAATAATATTTTCAGAAATGCTCCAGTTGCAGTGTCCCTGATTGTCAGATAAACAACCTCTTGGAAGGGTAAAAATCTATCAGTGATGAACAACTGGTTAAGGGAGGAGGAAGGTTACAGGCAGTCATTAAGCTGGGTGAACATTCATCAGACTATTCAAAGGATCCAACAAGTCAGAGCTGTTTTGAAGGGTAGGCTAGAGGAAGAAAATAACTTATTAGGTGAGTGAATAGCGATCATTACACTCTGAATTCTTTCTTGCAAACAGTAAAACAATTGTTTCCCCTTAACAGTCATATACTGTTAAATCCTGGGTACCTTGTCCTCCCCTCAGGCTTTAGCCTCTGGGTGGGAATTTATTGGAGGCAGTGGCAGAGCACTTTGATCGTGGACACACATGCTGCGCCCTCTTCCTTGCACCCATCACCTTTTTCCCTCTCTTGTTTCAGTTCCAGTTTCAGTTCCACAATACTTCCCTTCCAGAAGAATTTGTTTCAGGACTGTAAAGGTACCCTGGGGTACTTGGTAAGACTAAGGTTGATGTGGTTCTGAAAAGGATTTCTAATACAATAATTCTTCAAACTATGTCTGAAAGAAAATAGTGAAAGAAGTACCATGTTATTGTAGCTAAGGACTGAGAGAATATTGAATTTTTACTGCCTGTGCACCTCTGATGTGTGAGTAAATTTTGAGACAACACCACCTGATGCAGCTGCAGGGTGAAGGTGAACAGGGAAGGTGAAAGATTCACACCAAGTTTACTGAGAGCTCTCCTATTGGCACTGACATGGTTTTGGGTACATATCACACAACTTGACCCTGATTTTAATGAGGCTGACTCAGATAAGCATCAGGCTGAAGGGATTTCTCAAGACCACTGTACCTGTCCATTTCAAGTTTTGCAGGAATTCCCTGCTAGAGGAGGTACCCCAGCCACCCTTGACAGCCATGTGGCTAAGGGACACATGAAGTCTTACACTCAGCGGGACCTTCCACTCAAAGGACCTCCTCTGAATGTTTAGCCATCTTTGTATTTTGAAAGTTGAATTCTACCATTTTCTCCTAATTTCTATCTTGTTTGTTTCAGATGAGGTTGTCCAGCATTGGATATGGAGAACAGCTGACACTGCATGCTCTGTGGCTATCCTGTGCAGTTCTAAGTTGGCTATCCCATTTTCCCAGCCTGCTCCCCATACTTCTCTGTTGTAAATTAACCAAACCTCTCCTCACACTCATGTATTTTTCAACCTCCTTCTCATTCATGTTTCAGTGTCCTGGGTCTTTCCCATCTCCTCTGTATTCCACAAAGTGGGGTTCCCAAGACTGAAGACAGTATCTCCAGCCAAAGCCTTACAAGAGCAGCATACCTACTATGTCTTAGAGAGAAACAAATGAAAGACATTAGCAAGGAAGCTCCAAGGATCACCCAGCCTGGGCCCATGATCCTGCAACCACCTCTAATAAATTCCTGAAACACTTTTAGAATTTCATCCTCTGATACAGATATTCTTTCAATTTCCAGCTCAAGTATTTTCAAAGATAATTTAAACCTTCCCTTCCCTGCCCCCCAACATCCTTTCATATTCAGTTTGTTGCAGTGATTTCCCTTGAACATTCTTTGTGGATCTCTGTGTAGTTGTGCATTGATTTCCCTTTTCTACCTGCAGTACTTCACTCTTCTTTCTCTATTTCATCTTGAGGATTTCAGGGCACTTTTCTTAGTCATCAAGATCATTTTGAATTATGAGCCTGCCTTCCAAATGTCTTGCAAGCTCTAACAGCTTGGCTTTATTCAGACATCTTATAACTCCACTCTCTTCCCCATCATTCATTATTTCACACACTGATCAGACATGGGCTGAGCACACATCCCCTGGGTTACTCTTCTAGGTTATCAGGTATCTGGACTCTGTTCTCACAGTGAAGTCTAGACCATGTTTCCCTGGTACACATCTGAGGATGTTCTGTAGGACAGTGTCCAAACTTTTCTCAGAATTAAGTCCCTTTCCCCTAACCACTAGACCAAAGAGGGAAAAATTAAACAAATTGACACTGTTTACTCTTGACAAATCCCTACAATGTGTTTCCTATCAACTGGCTAACTGTGGCTGATTATAAATTGAGGCATTCGTAATTGGTTCCGGCAATCTTTCCAAGAATTAAAGTTAGGTAGATTGATTTAAATTCCTTGGCTTTCCCTGCAAGACAGGTACTAACTGTTCCCCAGTTATTTCTCTCTTGTTCCCCAGCCAGTCAAAAGCAATTGCTAATAGCTCGGAAATGGCTCTGGATGGGTCCTTAAGCCCTTGCAGATGAATTTTGTCTGGTTCTGCAAGCTGGGACACATCTCACTAATCTAAATATTCTTTAAGCTCCTCTTTTCTTATTCCGCTTCATGACTCCAATCCTTTTGTTATGTGTTTCAATGTGTTCAACATCTGGTTATAATCAACCTTTCTAAGAAGTTTGAAGCAGAAAATGACAGTGGATGTTTTAGACTCTGCTGGATCATTACCCCTCTAGAACACAACCACCTTCTTCTTTTTTTTCTGTGTAGACTGTGGTGCCATTAACCCTTTACTTATGACTTCTCAGTACTTAAGAAAGGTGCAATGTTAATGCCATGTGATAGAAATCCTGTTATTTTAGTAACACAAAAGATTCAGGTAAAAGCGAAACAGTCTGAGGGTCTAACCCTGCTAATGCACCTCATCTCCCTGTTTCTTGGCTCAGAGCCATATGTAGACATGATTTAGGTGAGGTGCATAGCTTGGTGTTATGTGTTATACACTGACCCCAAAATCAAAATGCAGAAGATAAAGTTGGTCTCCCGATGTAACATATAGAGTGTTTAAGAGGGGTGGGTGTGTGAAGCTTTGCCAGAAGACTCATCCCTGAGTCAGCTTGGACACCTGACTCAGAAGAGCAAGGACAACTCTTTCCCTGCCTGGGCCTCAGACCCTGCATCATAATGGGAGGTAGAGTGGATAAATCAGAGAAACACAGAATTGCTATGGTTGGAAAAGACCTTTAAGATCACCAAGTCCAGCCACTATCTAACTCTACCAGGGCCACTACATATAAGTACAATTAATAAGTCTTAGGACTTAGAAAACATTTCCAGTTGCAAAACCACTGGATTTAGTATGCAGATCATGTGAATGAATTACCTTAAAGGAATTAGCTCATGGAGGAATGGGGTGAGTATATAAATTCAGAGAAGCTCCTGTAGAGGGAGAAAAACACCTTGTACGACGTTTGTATTGGAAAGGCAGCAGGAGCTGGATTTAAGAACAGGAGGAAACAGAGAGGTCTGCTGCTCTTTACCACACTGTGACAAGTATGAATATAGTTGCACAGATGTCAAGGTAAAATCACTGGGAAGCAGCACTGATGAGGTGAATCATTACTCCAGGTCCTACAGCTGAGGTGCCTCAAGGTCACTGAGTGGCAGACAAAAAGGAAACTTGATTTTATGTCTGTTCTATATTACTAGGAACCCAAGATCTGAGCCCAGTATGGTGCTGCAGTCCACTGGTTCACACCACCTTCTGGTAACCTTGTTTCTGATCATGATGGAGGCTCTCACCTTCCTGTACGGCTTGTAAGACTTCTTTCCTTTTCAGCTTGCTTACTGTGAAAGCAAGGCATGTCACTTCTGTGGAGGTAACAAGTCTGATTTAAGCAGGTGAGTACAACAAATCCACTCTCCTCTAGGACCCACAGCCTGACTCCTGAGATGATTCATTTCACGAGGTCCCCTGTGAGAGCTGCTGTGGGTTCTGGGCAGAGGCATGCCAGTAGTTCCCCTGGGCAAGAAGCAGATGTGGAGAGACAGGTCTCAGCTCTGGACACACTCTGTGTTCAAGCTTCACACCAGGATTTTGAAGTCATTTGGTAGGGAATCACATTATTCAGATTTGACTGGGATTTCTAACCCTGTTTAGCATTCAAAGCTAAAGATCTGAGAAAAGTCTCCCTGGTTTAAAACACTCCAGCTAAAGCTAACAATGGTCCCCATTAGGAAACCTTCACAGAGTATTCATTGCAAGATGCGTCTTAACCAGACCTTGTGCCTCTGATCACAAAGCTGGAGGCACCTGTTGGGGGGAAAGGAGTGAGCTGGGCAGGCATGTTAGCAACCTTTCTCAAGCATATGTATGAAAAATGTACCAAAAGCCTTTGATCATACAAAATAATCTGAACAACCACAGAAACAGCTTCTGAAACTTGCATCCCAATCACTCCCTGTGCTGCAAAGTTTAAGAGCTTTGAGGCTCCGTGGTTCAGGTTGTTAAAACCTCATGGAGTTAAATACAACTACATCAGTAATAAATTCAGCCTAGTAGGTTCTCTTTTGTTTGTTTTGTTTGTTTGTTTGTTGATTTTTGTTTTTCTAGTAAGATATTTAGAGTCTTTTCAATACGCATTAACTTTCATTATTTTTTCATTGCATGTACAGTAAATATCAACTAACAAAAAGTACCATCTAATAAAATCTTTTGCTTTATGAGTATCTGTGAAACTAATGGGGCAAGTACAAAGAATACATAGGAACTTTATTGGTTTTCAAAAGCAAAGTCACTTGATTTAATCCACCTTTTGCAGTTTATACACAAGTTATCTGGGCATGTTTGCCCAACAAGCCTTTCTAATTCATCAGTTATCATACACTTACAGTGAAGCAAACACAGAAAATTGTTTTGAGAAACTAGGGCAAAAATCTGCTTGATGAGTAACTAGTTCAATGCACTTACCCCAACCCCTGTCTGATCAAACTACCTACCGCAAAGCCAATTACAACAGTGGGTTTGCAGTGTATGGCCATGAAGTTCCTTCCCAGGTGACAAGCGAGCTGAGAGGAAGGTCTGCTGATGTGTTAAACAAGCTGGTGCCTGGGAACAAGCCTCCCAGCTCACACAAGGGTGTAGGTGGAAAGGCTGGAGGTTTGCCAGCACCAGAGCTATGCTCTGGGAGACAAACTGTGTTCCTACATGTACCTTTCAGATGAAGAGTTAAAATAGGGCCACCCACAATTATATTTATTTGACCTTGAGAAGTTTGGATGATCAAAGCTGACCTCCACACTCTTATGCAAGATGAACTGCATGTGAAGCTATAGACAGGGCTATTGCATCAAATCTGCCTTTAGCGTGGTGCAACAGCTCTGCAGAGGACACTCACACTTTGTTCTTCAGCAGATGTTCTGTAACTATATCTGGCTACAGCTTTCCCTGAACCACGCTGGGCATTGCAGGTGATATACCAGCAGCAATAAGGAATAATAAAAAAGCATATCCTAATTAACTTTTAAATGTTTGTTCTCCATAGCACCAGCCTCATTAGATCTGTGTGTGTGAAATATTTGTTTAGCCAGATATTATACTGCTAATCATGAAGACTGGTTGGTTGCCCAGATACTTTACCCAAGCCACAATGTCAAAACTACAAATGCAGAACTTAAAAAAATATCACTCAGTCTTCAAGATTATCACACTGTGCTGATCCCTGCACTGCAGGTAACTACATTTCTTAAGCAAAACAGAATGAGTTCTTGGTCCGTGTGATGCATCCATGAGATATTCAGGTCATATTTTAAATTTATTATTCTGATATTGTCCTTTGTAATTTCTCTAAAGTTTGAAATGTCTATTTGTCTCCTGGGCAGTTTCTGAAATGGAACAAGTTCTTTCACATAATGGTGTAATGCAACAGTACTTGGGTCTTTGCACTATTACAAAACTGGGCAATATGCACAAGCTCCCCCTGAAATGAAGAGCTTATACCTCAGTCCTCATCTCATAGCTGGGGAAACAGAGGGAGGTTTCCATTCATACTACACCTCCACTGGCCCTATTTCTACATTCAGATCTTCCAGTCTGTAGCCAGTCTATCAGCTAAATGTGAGTGACATTATAAAAAGGGTGGGCTAGACAAGGGGAACCTCAAACTATTGGGCTGGAACTATACCATCCTTTCTTAGAGATGACTTTGGAAGACAAACCCCATATCATCCCAGCTGTGTTGCCTGAGGAACAGCATACTAAATTTCCAAATTCAGCATTACACTGGAGAATCCTTTGCTTTTGTTACTAGCTTCAGTGTACCTGCATCCACATTTTCAGAGAGGTGAATTATATTGTCTAGCTTCAACAGACAGAATGACTGGAACACCACAAGGGACAAGGAGACATTGTCAATGCACCATTTAAATAACCTTTAGACATAAACAGTACTTGGTCCCTCAGAGGCTGATCCAGGCCTGATCTCAACTAAGAGAAGACTACACTGCTAGTCCAGCCCATGCTTTTCTATGAAGTCCATGTTCTCCCTGCCATTCCCCTTCACAGATGTGTGAAACTTTGTTGAAGCCATTAGCCTTGTAATAGACTTATTGTTTACCACCCTTATGGCCATTTCTCTGTAATTAAGTTCTGTGGACAGTGATGTCCTTCATCTACCCTCTGAGTATTTTCCACAAACGCACACTTGAGTGTTCAAGTGAGATTAGATCAGTGCCAGTGTTGCTCTTTAGGTAGGGGATAATATCGCCACTACTGGCCAGCAGTCTTCAGAACAAAGCACTTTGCTCTAGAAAGCAGCTATTTCAGACCAAAGTGAGGGTAAATTTCCTAGTGTAAGTTTGGATGGAACCAGGGATGGAGATTTCTAGCACAAATAAAAAGTCATCACACTGCAGATGAGGAATGGCAGTGGCCAGTGCTCAGGAAGCGTCCTGGGTTCAGCTAGGATAGCGTTAATGTTAACAAGCAGCTTCTGACCAAAGCAGCTGGGAGGGGCTACAGCATGGATAAACAACCCAACCAGCCAGTGGGATACTGATACCATACTGATGTCATGCCTGATATATAAGGGGAGGGATGGCCCAGGCCTGGACGCGGGTTTTCAGTGTGTGGCTTCAGTGTGCCTCTGGAGCAGGAAGGCGCATCTCAGATGCCAGTGTAGCCTTGCAGTTTATGTCACTCACTTTATGTATTATTTCATTAGTATTGTCATTAAGACTGTTGTTTCTTCTCTCTTTGTGTTGTTCTATTAAACTGTCCTTATGTCAGCCCACTGTGGTTCACCTTTTTTCTCCCAGTTTTTCTTCCCACCCCTCAGACTGTTGTGCAGGAGGGAAGCACTGGGCTAGTGGCTGCGTGGTGCTTTGCTGCCAGCAGAGGTTAAACCACCACAATGTGGGAAGATAAATTTTTAAGTTGTGTTTTCTGCTTGACTCCTCAATGCTTTGGAAGAGCAGATAACACCTTGTTCATCCAGAGGGCAAGAATAAATGTCAGCTGTGCACAAAACATACCTGAGCATCCCAACACATCCAGGCTCTCGCAGGACTTGAGAGGCAAGGTGGCCCCAGGAGCATGCTGGGGAATTGGGTCTGTAGGTGCACAGCTTGCTTTCTGATCCTTGAAGCAAGAGGTGAGGGGTGAAGACAGCTGGAGGGGCCAGATTGTGCACACCCATCTGTCTTTCTAGCCGTGTTCTTTATGCTGGCAGGAGCTGGTGGCCAATTCAATCAGGATCAAGCTCAGCTTAGGAAAGGTTGTTCTAGCCCACATGCTAAGAAAAGCAGGACAAGTAATTTGTTGACTTTAAAATAGAGCTGAGTGGAAGAATAAAAAGAGGCCATAACAGCTTTTTCTCAGCAGCTGATGAGGGCATTCTGAAAATGTCAGACAAACCCCACCTCAGAAAAGCCAGATATAATTTGCAAATATAAACCTACCCTTGGATGGAGGCTCTAAGCTTCCCCGTGTAACCAGCAGTGAACAATAACATCTCCTCAGCACTTTGCCTGACTCAGCTACCAATTTACTATATGAGGTTGGATAAGTAACTTAATTTCCTTTTATTTGTACCTATATCTAGGACCCTACAGAGCCTATGAATAAATGGATGTGTTGATACACAGACATAAATGCCTTACATGTCTGTATAATACAGTTTAATATTTGAATGTTTAATGTAATAGGATTCAATTCTTCATAATGAATAAAACACGGGACTGTATCTGTGAATAAAACACGGGGCTGTATCTGTGAATAAAACACGGGGCTGTATCTGTGCTTGGTGTCCTTGCAAAACAGAGGTGTCCTAATGCTTAATTCATGTTTTCACAATAAACTGAAGGCAGAGGCTGAAAGACACAGAATGCTGAAGACTGTTGAAGGTTTTATGTTAAGGGGCTTTGTGGTGGCTGTTCCCTCATCTCAGTTGCTGAAGGATGGCCAGCACCCATTCACATGGCTCCCCTGTTCCTGGGGAAGGGGAGGAGGCTCTGCAACTGAGCCCCCATGAGAGCCAGGAGCCCCAGGAGCAGCACTGGCAACACCTGACAGCTGGGGGGAAGGTGAAAGGTGGATGACCCACTCCCACCATGGTCTTCCACCACACTGCAAAGGGTTTTCTTGCCACAGGCACAAAAACGTTGAGCTAACCCCACTATTGACTGATCTCAACCTGATTTCAGCAAGGCAAAAGCCCCTCCTGATGAAACTTGGCTGCATGCTGAATTAGCTGTGGCCCTGAAGCGATGTTTAGAAGGACACAGCAAAAGGGAGTGTACTTAATTAAAGTTGACAGTCATAATGGTACTGCCTGTAATAGTATCAGGAGATTATCGGTTACAGACCAGTGCTACAGGCTGGCTGTTGACCCTGCCAAGGTATGACCCTTGTGCCAGCTCTGTCAGGCCAGATTTTAATTTTTGCTCTTTAATGCTGAATATCTCATGTTGAGAAGGAGGTGAAACCAGCTTTTTCCCTCCCCATCTCCACCTCCAGCTATTCTCTGTACCATGCAAACAGTGATTATTGAAAAAAACCAAGTTAGGGTTTGTCAAATGATCTTTAATATAGCAAGGAAATGAACAAAGGAAAGAGCTTACTTAGGAGGGAGTAGGGATATGTCTTCCTTTCTTCTGACTAATTGGTTGACTATTTTTATATTCCCTTATTTAACATATCCAGGTTAAAGCAATGGGACATGGGCTGTCAAGTTAGCATATCACTTTTGTGATAGATCATCAGGAAAAGCAGCACTGTGACACACGCTGAGTGGCTGCATGGGCACAGCACCCAGTGTGGCTCAGAGCACCCCACTGGCACAGTGTCCCCAAGGGCAGCTCCACCTGCAGCTGCCTGCTGTGGCTGCCTGCTGCAGCTGCTTGGTGACAGTCCACCCCAGCTCTTCCTCAAGCCAGCTGCAGTTCCGCCAAGTGCAGTGATAAAAGGATAGTTTGGGACACCTGGAAGAAAGTCAAATCACTCAGTTGGAGTGGGATAGTGAGGGATACCAGTGGGGGCTACAGGGCACCAAATTATCAATTACATTTCTGACAATTTTTGTTGGTTTGGGCGTACTGCCCACATTTAATGCCCTCTGCAGCCTGGAAAAATATGCTGGAGGTGTGTAATTCAGCTTGCCTCTTCAGTCTCTCCACTTCAACCACAAAGTTTCTGCAATATGGCCTCAGTTTTAAATTGATCTGCACACTCACTTGCAGTCAGACCTTCCTTCCCATCACATACACTGCACCAATAAACAGACTCTCCGCATGCATGCTCAGAGAGGCTTAGTCAAACACAAGCCAGTCCTCTGCCCATATCTCTCTGTGCAGCAGAACAAGACACATCAGAGGCAAGGACCAGCTTAGAAAATGAAAGAAAACCTGATACTTCAGAAAAAGTATGTTTGAGACAATGCTTCGATATTTCAGCTGGTGCACACTGTATTTCCCCTCTGAAGTCAGGACTTATTCACATAACCACCCTGGGTCTGGCTCCATACCTTGCTTCCAAGCAATCAATGACATGTGTTGAACACCAATCTTCTGGCTAGGCAGAAAAATCAAATGTAACTACTGCTTTTTACAGAGGCTCCTTCAATTTTTTTTGTTTCTACTCCTTTTTCTCAAAAAGCTGTAGGATCTTAATTACAGCAACATTTCCCAGTGGAATGAGAGCACTCTAAATGACTAGGTTAATGAGATGCATGAATTAACAGTGACATCAACTCATGCCTCCAACCAGTACCTTGATATATTACCCATCAAAATAACTACATTTTAACATTACTCGCAGTAGAATTCAGTATACGTAGGTACTGCAACCAGAGGATCCAGCCAGATGGGTTCAAACCCTTTCCAAGGAATGTGGGAATCCAAGTGAGAAATGGGAGATCAGGAGATTCAAGAGATTCTTAAAAAAGATATTCATAGATTTCAAGCCGGACTTAGCACTTCCTTGGAAATGCAACATAGTTCCTGCAAAGACAGAATATGTGAGGGATTTTTGTGACATTCAGGATTCCCAAATCAAGTTACCAATGACAGAGTGGGAAAAAGTACCAGAATAAGCTTCTTGACACAGTAGGTAAAGGTTTTATGTGGAGATTAAATCATACATACAAGAAAGGGAGGAAAAAAATCAGTCCATGCTGGTAGATGTATCAGCTGGTTCTCTGAATATATTGATGATAATAATAAGACTATCTGAAGAGTTTCAGCAGGTCTGTGGTTTTCAAAGAGCCTTAAAGTTTGCATCCCCCAGTGCAGCAGCAGGTGACAACACTTAAAATGATGTAACAGAGCATTTCTCAACTCTCAACCCTGGGGACATGCCCTAACCCATTCCACCTCCCCTTCCAGGAGCATGCAGGAGGGAAAGGCCAGAAGGGAAAGCCCAGCATCCAAACCAGAAAGGAGCCTTGGTCCTTGTGGGAGAAGAGAAAAGTAAGATCAAGTAGGAGAACTTCACAGGATCAGGCAGGAAACAGAGCCCCTGGGCAGAAGGTTTTAGAAAGGGACCAGGAACTGTCAGTGAGAAACCTCTGCCCTGTGCTTTGGATTCACTGGCACTGTGAGGAGCAGGGCACTGGGTATACTGGCAAAGCACTGGAGTACAGCAGAGAAATGCCAAATTCAGTACTCCGTTCCTTCCTTAACAGAAACAATGCAAAAATTAAAAAGACATTTTCCTGGACTTTCAAAATATTACATTATTCAAATGTAATAACAGCAGGAATTCACCACATCATTAACATGCAAGTGCCACACTCCTTTTTGGAGGGAACCTGGTGCAGAGAGGTTAATATAGCTTAAAACTTTTTTTTTTTTAAATCAGCCTTTATTCTGAGTGCCTCCGTTTCTTCATTCTGTGGCCAGGACTTGTTATGCCTGAAGCTAAGAACAGACAGACAGACACCAGTTCAGAAGGGATGAGCAGGAACCTCCACTCAGCACAGTAATGCTGATACTCAAAATGTGCATGTTAGTTGGACACCACAAATTAGCAAAGCATCTTTACCAGTCTTCCCCAACAACACTGGCAATGAGCCTCTCAGCTCTTACCTTGGACACGCTGCTGCAGAAGCGGAATTTCATTGGAGTGTTTATCCTATGAAAGTTCCAGCAGCCAAGAAGGTAACAGTTGTTTAAAATAGTTTCAAATACCCAGGGAAGGGCTAAGTCACAGTCACAACTGCGTGCATTCAGATCTCTGACCTTCTAGGGGCTGCTGACACATCAGCCAGAGTGCAGTTTCCAAGGCCTGACTGAACTCTTATACGCCACAGGCATGTCAAGGGCTACATTTTTCTTCATCTCTGCAGCTGAGTTAATTTGGTGAGGTGATTTTGCTGAGCAAATTTGAGACTCAATGCATGGCAGACCTAGAGTGATAAGTAAGGTGGGGAATTCGAGTGTTTCAGGTGAGCTGCCAATCATTCATGTCCCCTGAAAGCCATGCTAGGATCACTGCCCTCTGCCCCAAATGTGGCCAAGATACTATCAGTAACTACTAATGAGCTCATGCTTATGGTGGTGAGTTTTGTTTGCTTTAGCATTCCTTCTAAGGTCAAAAGTGTATTCCCAGTCACATAAGCAACGCATTAGTTTTATGAGAGCACAGCCTGATGGCTGTACCCTTCACCCACACTTTCCTACCTCCTTTGCTCTCCTGCTGTGCAACAGCTTCCTAAGATCTGCCAGAAGCATGTACTTCATGGAATACATGTGGTGGAGGATGGGGTAGCACGGTAATACCTGACAGCAGGGCATGGCAAACAAGGAAGGGAGCAGAGCACTTGTCACTTCTGCTAGCACTGACGTGCTGCACCTTTCATACTAGGAGGCCACAAGGCAGCTTGTTCAACCAGCCGTGCCGAAAGTGGGCAGCTTGCTACTGCTGGATGATGAGCGATGTAGTCATGTGGGGATCTGCCAAATGGCTCCACGGCTGCATCTGCCTTGTAGGCAAAGTAGGAGGCAGGAACCTGGCAGGGAGCAGAGAGTGGCAGGCAGCCTGGGTCTTATCAGCTTTGCACATCTACACAACCTGTTCCACCTGCAGCTGGGCACTGTCCTCTTGGTATGACTTGCAAAGACGAACAGTGCAAGTACAGGAATGCACAGTGAAGGGACAGACACCTGTTCTGAGTTTGGGGGTTCATTTCTTTGGTCTTTTTGCTTCTTGGCTTTGGGATGGAGGAAAAAGAGAGCACCTCCAGCCAGATCAGATGCCTTGGCCCTGGAGTGCAGTGGTAAACTGGCAAACTGCTGGTCCCAGGCCACAGCTCTGAGCTGCCATGTGAACAGGAGATCATGTGACTTAAGCCATTACATCTGCAGCTTACCACCAACTGCTTGACCTTTTTGTCAATCTGGTAAGGCTAGATGTCACAACAATGAAGGCAGACATTGGGTTGCCCCTACCATTTGTTCCAAAATGTTCCCAGACGAGCCGGCACCCATATTAGGCTGGCTTTCAATCCAGGCACTGGCAGATTTGTGAAAGAGTGTCCCTTTGACTTTTCCATGTACCCACATCAACCCTACAGTATTCTCTCATGCCCATGCGAAATGAGAAGGTCCCTGAGAAACGTGGACCTCTTCCTTCAAGATCTGGGTGTCAGACAGACTGCTGCAGCTCCATCCTCGGGCAGGTCTGCTTCACCACCTGCTCCAGGGACTTGTGTGAGACCCTCCAGATACCACCTGCCAGTGGTTTTGGCACCATGAACTGCATGCAACAGTGATTTGCTGACACCAGCTTCTTCACCCAGCAACTTGTGAAACTACAGTGTGATCATCACACATTCAGGAACCACTGCAGTTCTTCTCTCAGTCACAGGTCTTCTCTCACTTTCACAGATTCGTAAGGTGTAAGATGCTTTCTCCACACACATGGCTTGAGCCATACATATAACACTCACATTCAGACTTGCCATTCCCTGCTGATCTGCACCCTTCACACTGCTCCACAGCAGTGTGTGACTGGGAGCACCCCCTTCCCCTTACACTATTTTCTTTGCCAAGAAACCCAAGTGTTACACTCTCTATTTTTTTCTCTGTTACAAGGGCCTGAACCCCACTGTACACACTGAGGTGCTGAAACTGGCAGCCACAGGGAACTGTGGGTGCTCAGAGCCTGCAGGAGGCAGGGGGCAGTTGGGCTCTCTGCTTTGCCTTGTTTTCAGGGCTGCCTGATGAGCCAGGAGGGGGAGGCTGTGAGTCATCCAGCCAGTACAAGCATGTGGGTGGCAAACTTTGCAGCAGATCATGGCTAGAGGATTAAGTGCCAACATGTATGTGGCTGCTGTTCAGACAGAGCTGCTGCTGGAACTCAGCATCAAGGGGAAACCTGTGCAAACCTCTTTACATAGATGTTCTTTCTTTACCTGTTCCTGCAATCAATGGCCATATGCTCAGCCTTCAAAGAGGGCAAGTGGCTGGTATTGACTGAATACCTCCCTTCCATTTAACCTATTTAGATGAGAATAGAGCATCTAGCAGTGGCCACTTTTGCCACCACCATGTCTCTGTGGTAGTGGCAGATATCCCATCAGCAGAGCTGTCACAGACATGTGGTTCTGGTGGCTGCATGAGACTCCAGAGGTCTGCACACCCTGCTCTGCCCTGCAGCAAGGCAGCTGCCCATTTGGCAGGACTTGACCCATGCTATCATCCTTATTGTATAAGAGGAGCCTTATTAAGTCAACCCAAAGATCTGTGTAGCTCATCACCCTGTCCCCTGTCATTGTATTTCTGGGTGAGAACATGAGGGTAAGGCAGGGACTGGGCTGCTGTTTTGGAGAGGCAGGATTCAGGCTAAGCACTATGATGGTTTGGGCTGAAGGATTCAATGTTCAGGATTAAATGGGACTGTTAAAAATGTCTTGAGGCAGTAGCTTTTAAAAAAATTATGTAGGTCCTCAAACTGGCTTGGCCAAGCCATGACTATTCAGGGCAAGCCACCTGCCAGCACTAAATGGAGCACTTAAGAATTAATTTGAAACTAGAATAGATAGTAGCAATCAGCAATAACATGTACTCAACTCTCTTTCAGAAGGATATTATAAGTGAACTTCTTTGGAAAATGTTGCTCCAGAATACCAGCTGCCGCTGTCAGCCCTCAAAGAGAGCACAAGACAAAGTCTGATCTCTTTGGAAGTGTGTAATAATCTCATGCTAATCAAGCAGTCAGGAAAAAATAGCTTTTTTTCTGGGAAATTCTGCATCAAGGTGTGTATAAAAAGCACAGAAAGTCATGTCCATCCTCTGCCTCATTTGTACTGTTAAATCTCAGGTTCTGCAGTACAGAAGACAGTTACATTTCAGGTAAGGGACATGACTAAAATTATGACAAGTAAGAGATGTTCACTGCTTTCTTTCAACATCACAGGGGAATAAAGTTGAAATAAAATAAAGTCTGCTGGGTGAATTTAAGAGATGGTCCATATCATCAAATGCCTAAAGTGTGCTAAGGCCAAGGTGAGATACAGGTGATGCTATTAGCCAGGGATGAAATCAGCTTTCCCACATCCAGAGCACATGGCTGGACTTTGGACTCCAGATCATTCTTCCTCCTCAAAACCTATTGCCCAGGCCTGCTTTCTTCCTCAATACTGCTGACCCACCTCTTCTTCAAGCAGAGGACTGTGTTATCCTAAATTGCAACTAGGCACACCACACTTTCTTGTGTAGAGTAGATCAGGCAGAGAGACTCCCCTAAATCTTAGAAACACAGAACAGTTTTGGTTGGAAGGGACCTTTAAAAGTCATCTAGTTCAACCCCACCCAGCAGTGAGCAGGGACATCTTCAACTAGATCAGGATGCTCAGAGCCTTGTCCAGCCTGAGCTTGAATGCTTCCAGGGATTGGGCTTCTACAATCTCTCTGGGCAAAGTTTTTTCCTTTTATCTAGTCTGAACCTACCCTCTTTTAATTTAAACTCATTACCCCTTGTCCTATCACTACAGGCCCTACTGAATAGTTTGTCCTCATCTTTTTTATAAATCCGCTTTAAGTATTGAAAGGCCACAATCAGATCTCGACAGAGCCTTCTCTTCTTGAGGCTGAACAACCCCAACTCTCTCAGTTAATTTCTGATAGAATCAGTCCCACTTTCCCCTGTAACATGGTATTTTACCATACTGGAGTTTCCAACCCTCCAGGGGAATAGGTTTAATAAAAAGGCTTTAACATTTTAGAAAAAAGTTCTTGTTTCTTTGCATTTGACATATACACATGTACTCCAGGGGCTGGAATTGAGGATGCGAAAGGTAAATGTTCTTCCTAGCTCTGGTGCCACACCACTGTAATGGAACTGAGGAGACCCAGCTGTCGTCTTGCCAAGACAGTCAGTGGATAATGTTCAGAGCCAGGATGGGGTGTAAGCAGCCCTGGAGCCATCCTTCCTTTAAACCCCTGGGTTTATAATCACGGGCATCCAGTGAGATTAAGTGCTGTAGCAGACACTCTCCTGCCGTGACCCATTTCAGGTTACACCTTGGCTTCTGCTCTGACTGAAGACGAGGGAGGATTTTGCTGCATAGGCACTGGAGACATGGGATACAGAACAAAAAAGTACCTATGGATGACTTGCTAGAGCTTTAGGTGAGACAGTCTCTTACCGCTTTTCTTGTAGCCTCCAATAACATACAGCTTTTTCTACACCAATAACTCATTGTCCTCCCAAAGAAGCTTTAATGCCAAGGCAAATTAGACTATCTTATTAGTCACTATATTCAAAGAAACAGCCTGTGCTAAGGCACTAAACTATCAGGATCTAAGGGGGGGAAAAATTAACAAACAGTATCAGTTGGTAATGTAAGCACCTAAATTTCCTGTCTGTGTCTTGACAAAACTGCAGATTGAGTCATGATTCCTGACATATTAATAAAAAGGTTCAGTGCGTGGGAAAGAGGGAACTGCGAGTGTTTGTTCCTGCAGAGGAAAAACAGAGAATCACCTTAGAGTCCACAGAATTTTCCAAGCCCGTTCCTCTTTGCTTATTTAAGAGCTTTATTTTTTTTTTAATAAAAGCAAGTTTACAGAGATAGGAAGACAATAAAAGGCAGTGCTATTTCCTAGCTTGTTAGTGATGAATAAGAGTGGTAGGCTGAACAAAATCATCCCTGTCCTTATAATTTTCCTCATTTGATTGCTTACAAATAAACCAGTTTAATAAAGGCTCCAAGGTACAAGTGCCACATGGCCATATCGACAGGAGTGAGGGAAAGGATAACACCAGAATCATGTTAGCTGTATCTCTCAGATAAATTAGCTAGATAAAATACACATTTACCTCATTCTAGACAGAAAAATATCATTTACCAACCAGCAATTTAGGCAGGCATGCTGCTGTTAAAAGCCAGACCCAACTAATCCTAACTAGGTGGAAAAGATGAGAACCAAAGCCTCAAGAAGGATGGGGTCCTCCTCCCCTCTGTGACAGCAGCTCACCGTGAGAGGCTTGCATGCGTTTCTCCTTCAGCTTCAGCCAGGACCAGCTTCAAGAAATAGTTGATCCTTTTTAGTCTCCCTTAAGTATGTTTCCCTAGGACTTGGCCCACACACATTTAAGAAAGTCCACAACTAGGGATGTTCTGTCACTCTGGTTTCACTGTACCCAATGAAACTTTAGATGCAGTGGAGGTCACAGATGGAGGATGAAAACTAGACCTTGCTGCTGGAATCCTACCCACTGCTGCTTCAGCTGCCCCTCAGGAGAACTCATCACAAACACAAACTTGGGTCTTACCTTGTCAGAAGTCTGTGCAGTTTAAGTGAAACAAGATCTGTCATTCTGTGACAAACTGTGGTTTCTAGGCCATAAGAAATCATTGAACTAATATTACACCAGCTCAGCAGGGAGAAACCAATACATCCAGCCCCAGCCTCAGCTCAGGTAAAATTACATGACACCAGATTTCTTTTCTAACACCACAGCATTAGTTGCTGAAGTCAAGGCAGCACTTGCCAGAACTTTTTCACGGCCAAGAACTGAGAAATATTTGTTCATAAATGTAAGCCCTCACAGCAGGGAATAGATTAACTTGGATTTAAGATGATAAGGCAAAAATCTGAAAAGTGTTCCTACTTAGGCACTCAGAAGATGCCTTGAGATATCTGAAGTGCTAAGCAAAGTGCAGCCTTCTGAGGGATCACCAGATGATGTGTGGAGGAGGGTGCGCCTCAGAAGCACCTTAGGTTTTCAGCAGCTTCATACTTGAGGTCAGTGGATCTTGAGGATCATGCCAGGTCTCCAGGGTTGGTTTGGCAGGTGTGATGGATGATGGGTTTCCTCTTCCTGGTGCCAAGGAGGATGGAAGCCCAGCTTCCAAGGGTCTGCAGTGTGGTCTTCTTGTTTCTTTGCTTGAAAGAGTCCAAGGGGAAGATGTAACATGTACAAGGCAATGGATACCTCCATACTGCTGATGACTTAAACCCATCATCAATGAAAAATTAAGTGTTGTGCCTTCCTGTCACAAGGGAGGAGGCTGGAGTATTGTGTGGCCTTGCAAGTAAAGACAAAGCAATTTTTGCAAACAAAATGAGAGGTAACACTTAAAGACACATATTTTATCTGTAACTTTGGAGGCCAGAGAGAGCAGAGTTGCTTGAAACTGCCTAATGCATCCAAATGGAAATTGAGGCAAAGAAACTAATACTGGGATATAATGTTGTTGTGAGCTGGTCCTGCCCTTCTCTGAAACACATGTAACAGCTGAGCTCCTTGCAGCCGCCTCCCCACTCACTGTCAAGTACTTGGCTTTGGGTGTAACATTTATGCTAGGAAAATAATTCATAAAACTGTATTGCAACATCTTATCCAAGATACTTTGGAAATAACCTGAGTAGGTATTTGCTTCAACCTATTATCCCCCTCAAGCACAAGGTGTTCTAGGTTTTACACTAAAAAAAAAAAAAAAAAAAAAAAAAACAACAGAAAAACCCACAAAAAAACAACCAACCAAACAAAAACCACCTTACAGCTGTAAGATTTGATGAGGTCAATGATGTTTCTGAGCAGGTGCACCATCTCATCCCACTGCATCCCCAGTGCTGGGGGTGGGCAAAGCCAGGGCAAGACAATGCCTGGACATGGCAGCAATGGGCCTCCTCGCTGGCTGTGTTTACAGCCCAACCTGGGCTGCAAGAACACAGCCCCTACCAAAGCAGCAGCTGCACTGCTTGCTTTTATTAAAGTCTGTCACTGCATAATTGATCTCTGTATGAACCCTTGGGAAGCAGCAGATGCAGGAAGCTCAAACCAATGCTTTCAATAACCTTGGTTTAATGATAAATAGTCACATCTGACTGATAGGGGTGATCAAACCACTCCACTTTATGCATATGGAAATGTCTGTTCTAGCTGCAAAGCCAGGCCCCTAGTCCTTGGACAACCTTTATTTCCCTCCCTGACCCCACAAGCAGAGGCAGGAGTTTTAGCCTGTAAACACCCTGGTGAGTTCCAGCTCCTGGGTCCAACAGCATCGGCAGCATTCCTTCATCTATCTCCTCCACAGGCAGCACTGCTTCTGCTTTCCAGCCTGGAAGCAGAAGTTTGGATACCTTCCTCTACTGCTATCCTGCAAAATCACCATGTGCAATTAGACCCCTGCCCATCATGGCAAGGCTTTATGACCACCCACATCACAGATGAACCAGGCAGTCTTGGTCCTTTATATCTTGTGCCTAGCCTGAGGTAGCCATTCCCACACACTTGCAGATCAAGGTGCCTTCCACCATCTTCATGGTTCTCTAAAGAAGGGGGCTCAGATGCAGCTCTGGGAAAGCAAAGCCTTCATTGCTTTTCTGAAGTAAAGGCTGCAAAAGTTCATATGTGAAGAGCTTGTGGACAGTTGAATATCCTATAGAGGTCAAAGTCACAGCCCAGTAAGTTAGCAGCGCCCAGGAAAATCAAGATTTTTCCAAAATAAAAACAAGACTCAGGCTCCTTCCTTAAGGTGCATAAATATGTTTTGAGGATGTCTCACTTGAGAAAAATCTCAATCCACATATCCAGCTGGCAAAAACTAGTAGGCAATTCAGCTGAGCTGACTTCATTGTATGGGGAAGCTTTGAACATCAGCACAAACAGCTGGGGAAATACTAATTTCTGCTCTTTGTTTCATCTGTTCCATCTGTGCAACCTCCTGAGATGCTGCAGCAGAAGTGAAGCTTGAAGGCTCCCTCCTGGCTTGCCAGGGATGCTGCAACGGAGATGGGACTCTCATGGGCAGAGATCTCCTTCAGCACTTGCTCTTTGGGCAGAAAACTGGCATTTTCCATCTCTCTCATCCTGCAGAGTATGTTTTCTAACTACAAATTAAACACTAATTGTGAGTCATTATGTTTCCTTGACACTAAACATATCAACACAAATGCTTTCAACAAGGTTATTAATTTTTAATAGAGCGATTTAGGACTTAATTATTGCTTGAATTTGCATATGAAAATTATCTCTACTCCAGGTTGCTGTGAGACACCAGAGTTCAGGTGATATTTTCTTTATAAGCTTTTTGGAAAACATACCAAGTGCATTAGCACAAGATGGGAGAAAGTGCTGTCCTTAATAATGTTCCTGTTCACTATGAATGCCAAAACAGACTCCTCCTTTGTGTGGAAAAAAACCAATGTTCACTCTATGCCATTCCTCCAAGTCCATATCTTTCCTGTATCGTATCAAGTATTTTACTGCAATTAATTAATTACAGCTTTGGTAGCTATAATGAAAGAAAGCTTCATTTGCTTATCACAGACCTTTACCAAACACATCTGCTTGACTTTGCAGAATACCTGGAGCCAATCAACTTGCTGCTATATAGCCTAAACTCCGTATTTGTGTCCTCTAGTTTCTCTTCATTAAATCTGGACTCAAAATAAAATTTGACTGATTTGAAGTGAACATGAAAACATTAAAAGCTGCACATGTAACATCTGTCTGAAAAGAGTTAGATTTCAGCATAAGAAAGGTCAGTTTTAGACAAAACACCCATCAATGCTTCTGATTTCTTGATTAAGTCTGTCATAGCACAAAAAAGGTCATTTCTTCTCTCTTATTTTCTCACAGGAAGTCTCTTACATGAGATTTGACCTGTCAGACTTTTAACCACATTGTTAGCAGAGTTGTGTAATCATAAATCAACAGCTTTTGTTTTTCCTTCAACTTGAAAAGTGCCTTTGTACTCCCAGCCAAAGCTTTCCCCTAGCCTTGATTCACTTACAAGTTTCCAAATCAAACTTAAGCCATAGGGCATGGCAGTAACATACAGAGGAAAGCAATTGAAATTCTAATAAATTTTCCATGTGATTTATGAAAATTGCCATATAGTTTCATGGCTAAATACCTAGCAACACATCACATCAAATCTACAACCAGGCTGCAGTCATTCAGCAACAAAATCGATTCTCTATGGTAAAGCAACATCTTTCTCATCTATACCACTGAGAACTTAGTAAATTAATTACCATGCAAGTCTGATTTCCCCCTTTTTAATGTTATCTGCAATCAAGCAATAAAGTCACTTCCTTCATACAGGGTCTCAATATACATATGGCTGACCTAGCACAGTAAATAAAACAGAGAGATCAGATAACAGCAAACTGAGGTCACAAAGAAGAGGTCTTTGTCACACTAGGGCTTGTGAGCATTCACACAACGTCCTCTTTTGCAGAAACCTGAATCTGGCAGGAAGTATGTTTACCTAATTGAACATGTACCAAGATGATCAGTGTCTGAGAGAAACAGGCCTTTTGTGAGCTGCAAAATACCAGATGAGGAGTAGTCTTGGTGTCACTGCCCATCCCTGCCTCCCTCTGCAGCATCCTCGTCACCTGCGGTCTGCCAGCCGCTCCCCCCAGGCCTGCTCCCAGCCATCCCAGAGGGGACGTCTCCTCTCACCCCCTTCCAGAAAGGCAGCATAATGCACTCTGTCCTTCTGACCATAGCACAGAAACTGAGCAGCAGTGGGAAAGGGGAAAATAAATAAATAATCCGGTGCTCCCTCTCCCCTCTCTCTTCCTCATTCTTCATCTGTTTGACTCTTTCAAGGTGTATATTTGATAGCTGGAGTGGTTTCAGTCCTAGCAGGAAGCACTTTTCTTCAGCCACACAAGAGCCTATTGTGCTCTCAAGGCAGCAAGATACAGAAGCTGGGAGACAAAGATTCCTGTTTTCTGTGAGTTATGACCATTTCTTTCTGGTACTAGGCTACAGAGCATGGAAAGGTAGGCTCAGCATCTGTAAAATAATTTTTAAACCTCTGAATTGCTACGTCGGTCTCTTAAGTCAGGGTAGTTTAAATGCCTAGTAGTATGATAGTCCATCAAGAACAGACTTGGCACCTCAAGTATCTTCCTGTCACTTAAGATACAGGCTGACAGAAGCTTCCTGTTCACTCCAAAGCCATCTGTTCAGTAAGGCAACCTCCTGACACCATTAGGAGCTGCTTGTTGCAATGATGCCCTTATGTCACCTTTGACCCAAAGCTGTGGCACGCTTCACAAACCCATACAGATGACATAGGAGTCCAACGTTGCTAACTGGAGGCAGGAAGTACATCTAACCATTCAACTCAAAATTTGATATTTATATTCAGATAGACTCCATCTCATGGTCTTGTGTGCTCTTGCCCTGCATCATGTGGAGCTTACTGAAAATTAATTATGGACGCAAAAATTCACTAAGTTGGAACAAAAGCTCTAAGGAGTAGTTCTTTTTCTACCTCTGAAACAGCTTAACACCATAATAAAGGCTTTTCATACTCTTCTGTGCTTTAGAGAGCTTTAAGGTGTTTACATAAGCGGCAGTAGCATTTGTTTCTTCATCCCCTGTTACTCTGCACACTGAATACTGCTTGTCTGGCAAGAAACTGTGACTAGAAGTTGCCTGCTTCCAGGTTTTTTACTAGGTGAAAACAGTGATTCAGTCTGGTTATTAACACTGCATCTTTTGGAAATCAGAATATAATCAGGTGCTCAAACAGCTGTGCCCTTCCTTTATAAATATCAAAAAAAAAAAAAAGGAAAATTAACAGATGGTAAAGATGGGAACTGAAGCTGCAACAAGAAAAGTATGTTACACATAATTTCATGGACAAGGAAAGAACACTAGAAACACCTTAGTAACATACACAGAGGTGAAGAACAACACAAGGATGCTGCTACTCAAGAGCCCTGCACTAAAGGATTACTCTCAACTCTAAGATAGCACAGGGGTCAACACTACATCAGCCCAAACTAATACTTGAATACAACATTGTAGCTCAAAAGCAGGTGAGGAGGAATCTTCCAGTGCTTACCCCTGTAAAATTTCTAACATAAAATCTGGAAGAATTTAAGTATACTGCTCTATGATAAAGGGTTCTAGAAGTACTGTAGTGGTTTTAGAAAGTTACAAAAAACCAAAAAAACCCCACAAAAACCAAAACCCAGAACAAAAAACCCACCTGTGGACTCAAAGAGGCGATCTCTACAATAAAAGAAATATTTAAAAAAAGAGAAAAACATAGGGAGAAAGGAAGCAAGAATAGAGGTCCAGCTAGTGTGATGTCAGCAAAGCTGTAAAGGGTTTATACCACCTACAAGGTTCCCCTCAAAGTGTGACAATATACTGCAGTAGCCAAAGGTTCAGTGGTTTGGAGGTTTTAAATTAAAAAAATGCATTGTACAAAGGACCTTACCCGATCTCCTTCCCTAGCAGTCAGTTCTCCCCAGGGTTCACAAGTGGCTTTAGTATCAGAATTGAAAAGGAAAACAGGCAAAAGGAATTAGGCAAAGTGCAGCAAATGTGACAGAGGGCAGGGACACAGCTTACAGTAAATGCTCTCTTTTATTACTTAGTTCATCAAAACATTTCAGTTTTCTCTGCAAGATCTGAATCAGAGCAGCAATACAGTCATTTGTCTACTGTAACATTTCCACAGTAGTTAGCGTGACAGACTTCGTGCACAGGACCTGACGCTTAGTGTGTTCAAGTCACATGAAAAGTGAACTGTATTCTTAAGAGCAGGAGTGACAAATCACTTTTAGTCACCTTTTCATGACTCAGCTCTGAGCACCACACAAGAAACCAAGAAAATTTCTTAAGACAGTGACCTTGTATTATTATGTATTAGGAATTTGTAATTTTACAGAATGCTGCAGTCTAATGATAGAACTATTACAGTAGGTTTGGTATTATGGGGTTTATGATAAAGACTCGATGAGGTTTGTTTATTAGTATATTTGGTGTTTACACACGAGAGTTTTTTGATGTTTTGATAGACTTTGTATAGAAATAGTTGTAAATAAGTACCCAAAGCTTTAGAAAATAAATATTTTGATGAATATAAGATCTGATTGAGACACATGAGAGAGGTATATGAAAATGGAGTTCAAATATATAAATTTCAATTGCAAAAGAAACACCATTATTTCTAAAGCATTTGGACCTTCTTTCTCAAAACCATCTCTCTTTCTCTCTAATAAAGCTAAAATACCAGCCTTTAAATAGGCAGTGCCACCATTCAGCTGGTAGGGAAGATACATCTATTACTTTAGAAGTACAAAGCTCAGAAGAATGCATAATATTTTATTTTCAAACTTATTTACAAAAAGATATTGCACCAATCCATTGTCCTTTTTTCAGTTTAACGTGTTAAGGAAAAGCCTATTATTTACAAAGTTAAAAACAGAAGTGCAAAAGTAGACAAAGAAATCAGAAAGAATAAAGCTTAATTCAGTTGCTAAGTACAGTTTATTACCTGACCATAGCCCACATCAAGTATGATCTAAAATAGTTTGTATCATATATATCTGTAATTTCAGAAATCCTTGCATTTCTCTGTGGGTGCAACCCTTATCTTTTACACTAACCACCAGAAGGTCTACATAAAATGTAAAGGTTAACCATAGCTTAACTTAATAGCTTTATTTCTCCAGGAAAGCAATGCTCCTTTAGCTAAACTGCAAAAGCTACATAGTATTGTACAAGTTTTTGAAAAATAGAGATAAATCAGACAGGATGGTTTACATTCTTCCCAAAAACCAAGAGGAAAAGTTTGTTGATATTTCAGGACTAATTATTCTAAAGACTCTACCAGTCCAAATTACATTAGCACAGCATAGGGTCCTGTCTCAGTCTATCTGCCACTGGGACTGTCATGATGCATTTCTGGGGTGTAGGTAAGTAGAACAATCATCACCCAGAGATGAAGCAACGCCTGGGAAAAGAAAAGAAAGAACAGCACTGAGAATCATCATCCGCAGCAGCAGTAAGTATGAGAGCTCTCAGAGCAAACTAATAAAATCTATTTTTTGTAGAAATACTTTAAGTATTTTTCATATTATTCAGCTACTCGTAAAAAAAAAAAAAAATAAATCTTTTTTGCACAATGAAATGAAATGCTGTGTCAGATGGGGAAGAAGCCATTTACAGAAAACTAAAAATTTTATACAAGCAGCAAAACTAAAGCAGCCTGGTTCCCTACAGATTTATGTCCTCTGGCTTTTTTTTCCCCTCTGTGACCCAGTAACTCCACCTGTTCTCTCGGATATCCAGCCCACGGCCAGCACATTATGTCATCTGCCTCAAGTGACTGGCAAGTCCTGACTCCTGTGCCAAATGGCTGATACCAGACTCTGTAGAGCTGATTTCTGCTTTCTTTACCACAGGCACTGATTTGAGGCATTTTTATGAACTTTTTAGGAATGTTCTCATTCAAATTTGGCTGCAACTATCCAATCAGAATAGAAGTTGCTGCAACAAGGGAGATAACTGACAGGATACGTAAGCCTTGTTTCCTTTTATAAAAAAAAATAACAACAAACATTTACAAATTCAAGTTACAATAGTCATAGTCAAAGTTCAAGTTGAAAAAGGGTAACTGCCACTGACTGCCCAACCAGCTCCTATGCAACCATCGAGTTTCACTTCAGATAGCAGCTTAGGTGGTAGAAGTCTTCAGTGTTTTGGTACAAAGCATTTTATTCATATATTGATTAAGTCTAAGTCGTGAACAGGAAGAAGAAGAGAGGCTTGGAATTAAACAGCCCTGTTCCTTCCAATGAAGATGCAACTGCAGAGGGAAACTGTCCTTTCCTTTATTCGTATGTGTCTGCTTTAGATCTTGAAAGAGTGACAGCTGTTCTCAGAGACTCCCTTCAGAAGAATCATTATGCCTTCTCAAGCAATATTATTTTTTCATTTCAAAGACTCAAATGTTCAACCAGTGGAATACCTTCAAGTGGGGCAGACCGCACATCTACCTTACCACAGGTCACTTAAACTGACAGACATCTGCCCTCCAGTGGAAAACAGAGGAATTTGATTTTTATCAATTGCAAGTCTGAATCTCACTTGGCATGGATAAGCAACTTTCTACTGTTAACGTCTAGCAAGAAAAAGCTTTCTTGCTACTTTTTCAGCTACTAGAGAAGTGTCATTACTAGTCACTGAACAAAAAGTGAAGTGCCAAATATTACAAAAAGCTATGCAAGATATCATTTTCCTAAATGCAACGCACACAGGTGTGGTGGGTTAACCTTGGCAACAGGTTACTATTACTCTGTATTTTAGTAGTAACACACTACTTTTACTATCTTTTAAATTCAAGTTACCTAAAAGTCTTTAGTATTTCTGTACTCAGAATTCCTGGAAAAACCGAAAACTGCCAAGCAACATGACTCCAAAATGCTGTTGTGCAAGTACTATTTAGTCTGCTTTACAAAAATACATCGAGTTGTTAAAGCTAATTATATATAGCCTTTTGAACATCAAACATCTTGCCATTTAAGAATTATATACAAACTGGCTGCAGAAATCTTGCATTAAACTTCTTACTTTAAAGAAAGTTGACTCACCATGTAAATGATTACAAAGACTCTTGCTATGGGATACCGCCTTAGAAAGATTCCCAGCCGAATGCTACGCAAGTACAAGAGAAAATCAGAATGAGTAAGTAAGCACTGAGTAATAAATTCCTCTGCTTCCAATCACCACAAGCTCATAAATATCAGCTCATGTTATATACATGACTTTGTTTCTGACTTGAATTTTACTTAATCCATACAAGACATTAAATGAAGTGAGAAAAAGCAGAAATTCAGACCATCAAACATACTCTCCTAAGTTTTCCTCTTACATGCTAGGTTCAGAATTTGTGAAGAGCTAAGACTCAAGAGCCGTACAGCTATTTTAAACCTCACAGATATGCTATATATTTGTCAATTTTTTTTACTTGAGGAGTGATCATGAAACTAAGCAAATAAGACCTCAAGATTCCTTTGAAAACAAACTGACAGATCACTACCATTCTTGTATTTCATTAGATGAAAAAGACCTGTTTTTTTCCAAGTTTACCGCTGCAGTGCTACAGAGCACATTGCTTTAGATATGCACTCAGTAACGTCAGCTAAATAAGCCCCATGCCTGTAGTGAAGTGAGTATAATGCTGCCAAATGAAGTTCAGTATTAAAACATCACATATAATCCTGATATTCTTCACAATTAAATTAGAGTATCATGGAAGCACAAAAGACTTTATATGAAAATATCTTGCTTTCAAAGAATTAAAAATATTACCTAATTTTGCTTTCTATTGGTATTTGATTCAAGTTTTGTAGCACATTTTTGTTGTGAATATTGACAGTTAACCTAACTGCTCATCCAGAATGATTTTGGTTACTAATTCCTTGACTATCTTTCAAGGGAAACAGCTGCACAGAGTCAGAACCCAGAATCTTGTCTTCATCAGGATGCCTAGACAGGGGTAAAAGAATACGTATGATACTCCTCCAGTTGTACACCCTTCTGGTGCTTATCACAGGCAGTCAACCCTCTGAAAGTGAAAAAGGTTGAAGATGGTAACAGAAAAGTTTAGGGGTTTTTGTTACATATTTTAGTGATTCCTTGTATCCAAATCTTCAAAAGTGGTATTTAAATAAATGACTATAATTTGCAAAATCCCAAAGATACGAATATCATAGTCAACTAGGTCAATATGTAGTCATTTATACCGTACTGTACCTTCATTATTTTTTACTTCTACCTTCACAGAAGCAATTCAAAACAGAAGGTGTGACACTTGAAAACTGAAAAATGATTCCAGCAATTACAAAATGTATTCCCTTTGGACACTCTTACCTAAACTGATCTATACTACTGGCAGCTTTGCGAACTCTCCCGTACATTCCTGCCATGTTAGTATCCACGTCGCTGAACAGGACAGGAACATTCCGCATACGAGTGCCTATTTGAAGAGGAAAAAAAGCAAAAAAAACCCCTCTCAATAGCTAAGTTGTTGCTTCGGTAAAACAAACTGATAGTGTAGAACAAAGACATATAAAAATAATACTAAAATAGTGATTAATCTGACTTGTTAGCACCGTTTTGCTGGGGGCAAAGGAGTGTGTTTTGAGGGCAGGATTCTTGATAAACTTACAGTCAAATTAAATGTTTCTTCAATTTAATGTATTTTTTAATTTTATTTTAGTTCACTAGATGGACATCTTGACATTCAATTCTATCATGTAATAATAATTCTATTATTAGGTGTATAAAATGATGGTTTTGATACTGTCACAATTTCTCCATTTGCTTTTTATTTCTCGTACTGTAAAACTTTGGTATTATCTCTGCTACTAACCTGTAGGTTCCAAAAATTTTTACTTTATTTAAATATTTTTACTATATATCAACTTTATTATATAGAGATTATCAGATAGTTACCATTGTGCAACTAAACTTACTGAAGTTACTTAAAAACAAGCCAAAAGGAAATAATTTCAAATCTGCTACTCTTCCTGCCTTATTTTTTATAAGTCATTCAGAGAGCAGAGAAACAAGTCTAGATTGTCATTTTACACCTCTTTGTAATTGTCCATTACTTTTAAGCTTACTTACATATATACAGAATTACAAACTTTTGCTTTGAAAAGTAACATCTCAAAACCACAGATCAGCTGCTGGGGTTCTCCTAGAGGTAAAGGATCACCACCACACAGTACAGACAAACCAACCTTAGCAGAACCACCATATTTTAAGCTGTTTTTCAAGAAGAAACAGAAAGCAAGGAAGAAATTGATTTCAAACACAATTCTGATGAACTCTAAAAATGAAGTATTCCATTCTTGCTCACCTCCCAGATGTGTTTTACAAGGGAAGGTTTATAACCTGCTTCTCACGTTCAGTTTAAACCCCCAAAGACAGATTTATTTGCGCCTGTGACAGGATTTATAAACAGGATTGTTCCAACAGTGCCATACGTAGTATTGAGAATTAAAGATACAATTGGCTTTACTAAGTTGAAAGTCATTCACACACAAAAAGAAGCTTCTACTTAACAATTTTTATGATACTGGCTGCAGTTGACAAGGTCTCTGGCATAAGCTGCATATTTTCAGCATTTTTTTTTTCCTTATAAAGTCAGACTTTCAGGGAAAGGCATTAGGAAATATAAAAGCCTGAGTTGCAGAAAGGACAGAGTTTTAAGTATTGTGTTTCCTTAGTTACCTTCAGCACCATCAATGCCTGCCATATTAATGGAAGGTCCACTAGTACTACTGCCTTGGATAGCCTTCAGCTGCTGCTCAAGTCGTTCCAGTTGATAGACAAGTGAGTTTTTCTCTGTGCTCAGGCTTTCTAACATGGTCTGCTTCTGAATTAGTGTTTCTGTCAGTTGATGAAGCCGGTTTTCTAATTCTGTCTGACTACTACTACTTAGAGCCTTGTTTGTGAGCTAAAAAACAAACCAAAGGGGAAAAAAAAAATGAATTCAGAGTTAAATCCACAGGCTGACCAACTGACTTATCACAAAACCTTCAAAGTATAAGCCCTCCAAGAAGCAAGCTACCCCATCACAGAAATGCTATAATACTATCAAAATAATGACCAATGAGCACAACAAAGAAGAAACTTCATCTTGACAGTTGCTAAAACAAGATTTTACATGACAGAAGAAACTATGCAAAAACGTATTCCTCTGTTTTCCACTTCTAATCATATGAGCATTTCTGTATACTCATAACTTTGATCACAAAAATCAATGCTATACCTCGGAGCCGACTTTAAATGGTAGACATGACAATAGCAAGATAATCCAGTTTGGCTATCACAGTTGCAACTTCAGAAAAAAAGTGAGTATGTACAATGCTTTCAAGCAAGGAAGAAAAAACTCAGTAGAAACAGGGATAATCTGATGCCATTCTACATGAAAGCCTGAATGAAAATGGTGAAAATGCAGGATATTGAGGGGCACTGAGGCAGAAAACATGATTGTACTAGCAAATAGAAACTGCAAGGACAGCAAATGAAGACATGGATCATGTCATTCAATTTGCAGAAAATATTTAAAGCAAATGGGATTCTCCAGATTAGCCATATGTGCAATAGCTTGTCTATTCACTGCAGTCTTGGACCTCGGCCACTTGTAGTATCATATACCACAAAGATGTAGCTTCAGTGATGAAAAACTACAATAAGCAAGTACCAGAGGCAGTGAGGTATGGAAAACAAAAATTAGATGCAATGCACCAGGGCAGGTGCAGGTAGTCCTGAAGCCAGTATTACCAGAAGAATAATCTACCAACAGGCTCGGGAAATTTGTATCACAACACCAAAACTTCCAAATCCTCAGACACTATAACTGTACAGCTGACCTACAGACTACTTTTCATCATGCTAAGATACTTCACACAAAATGAGTTTTTATGCCTTCACGATCCCCAGGGAGACTGTGGTGGCTGACATGTATCAGAGTGTTTCAAAAGGGATTATGTTTGTTCAAGGAAAATGGGCCCATTAACACACTGGTGGGACTCAGTAGGGACTTAAAACATTAACATCCCAAATTCAACTGCTGATTCTGAGCAAGTACAAGGGAGCAAAAGAGAGTGGCCAGGCTCACATGCTGGCCCCATTGCCACTGTACAAGACAGAACAGTGGGCTAGATGGATCACTGAGTCTGCGGGACATTACTTATGTTGTTATGCCCAATTAAAAGGATTTTTGAAGAAATCATGATAACCTAATCAAGTGCAAATGACTTTTTTTAATTGTCAAGAAGAAGAATGTTGATCCAGCCCCACCCCATCAGGTCTAGTTGGGACACAGACTGATTTTTTCCCCAAAGACAAAAGCACAAAAAGCACTTATAAGTTATGTTATTTACTACTTCATGGTTTCCTTCTTGTACTTGCTCCATTCAAAACTCTACTCTGCATTGAAAACAAGTACACTGTAAATCATTATAGAGCCTTTGCATTTGTGTTGTACAGTTTAATCAAATTAATACTTCTCATCACTGTTTTTGTAACTGAAGGTGATACAGGTATTTTCTATATATGCACAGTACCTGATTTCTGAGCTTCTGAATTTCTTCCTCTCTATCTTTTATTCTGCTTTGCAAAGTATTCTTTGTTCGATACAATTCTTCTTCAGTATAATGGAGTTCCTATAAAATGTATCATAAATAAGTTATTTTATACATGTATGCATTTTAAGAGATATTGTCTTATCTAGTGTTTCGGAGTAGAACACAAAAAGGCAATATGCTGCAATCAAATATAAACTGAAATTTAATCTTAATCAAGTGTCTGGCTAGGATGGAGAAAAAAAATAAATAGAGAACTGAATATGAAGACACAAGCTACAAGACTTAAATTTTTTTTTGTGGAGACTGACCTAATATAAATATTAATCCAGACTAGTTTACTAAGAGTCATGCAATTTCATTGGTACCATGATTCATCTTCCTTCTACTCTTACCATATATTATATTGCTATCTTGAAACAATGTCAATACTGTAACTTATATAATTAGGAAATACGGGAGGGGGTGGGAATCATCTGTATTCCTACAATAAACCCATCAATTTCATATAATTTAATTAAAAGTGTTTAACAACACTTGGCATATTTACCTATAATTCTGTATGACACAGATATTCCTTTCAAGTTTAGGATAAAACAACATAATGGAGGTGAAAGGAGAAGGAATATTCGTAAGGGGTAACTTACTGAGCAGCAGTCCCTAACCATAGGTTTTGATACTCCCATGATTTAGTGACTATTTTAACTCCAACTTAAAGACCTGCAATGCTTGTATTTTAAATTAAGACAATCTTCAAACCACTGCATTACTTCAGCCATCAGTTGCTATAGAAAACAATCTTGTTCTCCCTTTATACAATCAAGAAATAACACCTTTACTTATTTTCCATCCTCAGTCTTAGAAACCTTATGGAAATATTTAAAGGAATTCCCAGATAGAACAGACAGTAATTGTATTAAGTATAAGTGCACACAATTACCTTAAAAGCACATGTAAGTATGTTATCAAAAGGAATACTTCAGTTTCTGTAATAACTGATAATGCTTTTTTATTTTTTTTAATTCACCTCAATTTTCTCTATGTAGTATTGACTTAAAATATACTCCTCAGAAAGGGAGAAGCAACAAAATATAATCTGCCATCTGCTCTGATATAATAAACATCAGTTATCCATCGAGAGCAGACCTCAACTTCTGCCTTTTAATTAGTCCAAGCTGCTAGCATCTCATTAAAATGTAATTTCTGGAAGGACAGATAATCCTATGAGATAAATTGTTCTTCACAGATACAGTGTACTCTCCTGCTTTCTTCATTATTAATTCTCTTTACAGAGTTTTTTCTTGCAGATAATTTTTTTAATAGGGTGCAAAGCATTTCTCTGATTTCTATTGAATAATAATTCACATGACAAATGAGCTTGCCTCTTTTCCCTTCTCTTTTTAGCACAAAACTGCTTAAACCAAGGGGGAGTTTATTTAAAAAGATGACAAAATTAATTAATACAATTTTATCATCAATTTGTCTTATACAGCAGTTTGGAAGTAACCATGTTTAGGTTCAGAACTGAGTAACAACTTGATTAAAAAAACCTAACTATGAATAGGTGCTACAATAACATTGAAGAGCTAAGTGTCATGTAGTAACCAAGCACAGGAAATTACACAATAACCATTTTTAGTACTTGCATTTCTTGATACAAATAATGGTTCCAAGTGTTACTCTATCCCTATTATTTGATTGTTCCCCGATGAATAAAATTTAAGATCATGATCAATTTTATGATCACATTTATTCTTTAATACATCAGAGAGATCTCTGCTTATCGGGAGTATCCAGAAGGCCCCATCCACTGCTTAGCAGTGATTGCGCTTTGTTTGGCCTGGTGATATTCATTAAGCTTTTTGGGATTTCTCTGGAATGCTACATTAAAAATAACCCAAATTCTGTTTAAGCTACTCTCTTGTCAAGCCAAATCTTTACCGATGACAGCACATGAGGCCTAAATTACCACCAATCAGCTTTCAAGAATTCCTCACTTGTTTTTGCCGTTCTAGTTCAGCTTCTGCCTCTTGCTTGGCCATTTTATGTGCTGCCATTTGCTCTTGTAGGTCTTGAAGCTGCTCTCTCACTGACTCAGCTTCACTTACTTGCTGAGTCTCCATATCCTGAAATGAACAGAAATGTTACCATTTCACTAACATTCAAACAATACCACAATCTGTCATAGGTAACAGCAAAAATGAGTCGTATCTGTAATATAGCTTCAAATGAAGCTGAGGGTGTATTGAATAAACTGCATTTGAACACTTTTATACAGAATATTTTCACTGATACAGTAATAAAACAAATGCATTTTGTGAACATGAAAAGCCTCTGCTTTTTCGCTTCTACTGTCTACAGATTAAAACTGTGTACGAAGCAGGCCTGAGTGCAGCTGCTTGGTTGAGCCAATTATGTCAGCAGACAACTTGGATTACAGTTGCTTCAAGGATTAGTAGCCCTTGCAAAAAAGGGTATAGGCAATCTCTACAGAAATCACACTTGTTTGGAAAGAAATGCTTCCCTCAGAAGGGGTACACAGTAGTGAGAGGAGAAATGGTATCTATAGTATTCTTCGCACATAATCTGAAGTGCTGTGAAAGAACATAGAAAGAAATAAGCTATCAAATAAGCACTTGTCTCAACTTGAGTAAAAGCTGGCTTATTTTAAAACTAGGCCAAATAAATACTAGAAGCAACAGCCCTGTATACAAGAACACAGTCCTTTGTGCATGGTTAACTACAGTTTGTGTACCTAATCACTGATACCTGCAGCTCTGTCCTCATCTGTTGTATTTGACCCATCAGTTTTTGTATTTCTTCTCGCTGAGTGTCTCGCTCATGTCTCAGCTCTTCTAGTTCCATTGTGCTCGCCGTATTGTTATCCAGGCCTTCAATACCAGAGCCTTCTTTTAAGCTGTTTATCAACTTTTCTTTAGACTGAAATAATAAATTAATATATTATTTACTGCTGTATTTAACAAGTGCTCAATTAGAATATGCCAAAATGACTTTGCTCAAAAATTCAAATGTAGACATACTGTAAAAGAACTTGGCTTCTTTTGAGAAGTTAATAATGACCCTACAAATTTCAAAATGAATATGCTTCTCTACTGATAATTCTTCTGACCTCCTCTATGTTGTAAGACTGGATTTACTGAATGCCTGTGCTATCTGAGGAAGATACAGCTTTTCTCTTTAGAAGTGCCTGGAATGTTGAACATATCATGGATAACAATTTTGGCTTTCCAGCTACCATAAGGGAGAAGACAGACACTAATGGAGTTTAAGACAAAACTGACCTCCTTTCAGTCCACCCTCCCTCCAGCCAACAAAGCCAAGTAAGAGACAAATACAGCAATAATTCTTTTGGGAAAGAAGATGAACCATTTTATTCTGAGTCAACCTAATGTTAGTTCAACATTGACTTCTGATCTCATGCTTCTCTGGATGTCAGACTGAAGTAATTATTCTGATCAGACACCTTCGTCTTCAACATTTTGCTAACTTTTATAAACAAGACTCAAATTTACCACATTTGGGTTTGGTATCTTTGACAACTTAAGTAGCATAGAACTCTGCACAAAGTATCTAATTTTGCCATTGTTTATATAATGCTGATTACATGCAATCTTTCAGAATATATAAAAATATTTTCTTTGGTTTACATATAAGTATCCATTATATGCTATGCTTCAGTCCCAAGCAAGAATACAGTAATATTCTTGACTCAAGAATACTGGGTGTGGAACAAATTGTAGGTTATATCTATTTATCTTCCTGCCTGGAACTGGACTCTTGGATGTGGAACACACTGACAGATCTTGCACAATAAAGAAAGGTCTAAGGGATTCATCACACTTAAGACAGGGACCTGAACTTCCATTTCAATTACTTAATCTCAAATTTACAAAGTGCAGACTGGTAGCTGTTCTGTATAGGTATCATTACAGATATGCCCCAAAATATATTCGAGTCACATGAAAAAAAAAACCCAAACCAAACACAAATTAAGATTATTTGAAGCATAATACCTTAAAAAAGGTTAAGTGTACAAATCAAACTGGTTTTCTTTACAGAAATGCTTACTTGGAGTATGCGAGTAGCTTTCTGTTTATAGTCTGCGAGTTCCTGTTTTGCAGATTCTAGGTGGTTTTTAGTTACTTTTACTTGCTGCTGAAGCTCATCAGCTCTCCTCTTCTCATCTAAATATTTTCTTTCTGCTACAGTTATCCCTTCTGCCAAGCTCTGACGTTCTGCTTCCATTTTACTTAGACGAGCTGCAAACTCATTCTATTAGCAATAAAGAAATAATATTAAACACTCTCAACTTTAACCTAGACAGGAAAAAAAAAAAGTTTAAAAGAAACTACATGACACAACACCTCATCTTTACCACCTCCAACTTTAAGATGCACTAGTGCTATAGGGAAAGAAATCCTACTTGCTTAAGCAAATACTAAATAGTATCAGAAAAAAACATGAATTACTTTTCCTCATCAGAAACAGAGAGGGAATATCAATCTTCCTATTATTTACATTTATTTGGTAAACAAAAGGCAAGCTTTCCCCTCCAAAAAATATTATCATATAGTCTGCCATATTTTGATTTTTGTACTTTAAAAAACAAAACAACACAACAGATGCTGATAAAAAATTTTCAAAGATGTTATTATATGTAACAAAGGCCAAGTGGGGAAAGCAGTCTCTAGAAATGATGTACCAACATATTTACTATAGAAGTGATTGTCCTGCTTAATATCCTTAAGACTTACTGATTAAAATCATGCAACAATACAGAATGGAAAATTAAATTGATTGCTAATTTAGTTTTAAAATGTTTTAACATTAAAGGTAGCACAAAACCAAAAAAACAAACCAGTAGCATAATCAGCACTGATCCTCAAAAGCTTTTAATCATGTAGCTTTCAAAATAACATATTAAAAAAAATAAACTAGCATCACAAGGATACTTAGTGCAGCAGGGAGCACATCTTTCCAACCACTTAGCATCCTGAACAGGAATTGAAGTCAAGGGGGAGAGAAAGCAGTTGGAACCTCACAGTTTTCATCTCAAAAGTAGTCTAAAACTCCTCCTTACTCTTCATGTCTAACCTGCATTTGTTTGTAACTTTCTTGCTCTCGCTTGATTGCAGAGTCTGCATCACGCAGTCTCTCTTGAAGAGTTTGAAGGGCTTGATTTTGCAAACTGCTCCCTTCACTGTGGTCTTGTATTATCCTGAAAGAGTAATATATGAATTAACTGGAAAGTAAGAAATGTAGTGTGATTTTCAGGCAGAAATATGACTGCATGGTTTTCAGGCCAGCTTTGAAAATGTACCCAGTAAATTACTGAAAATGGCTGACTACACGTGTGAAGCCTGGACTCACTCAGCTCCTCCCTGACCTACATTCTGGAGCACCCAATTGCTGATTCATATCCCAGCACTGATATAAGTCAGAAAGGTGTTCATATCTGTGGATAAGCAAACGTATTTTTCAAGACAAAAATACTTTTCTGGAGATCTTAATACTCATTTGCCCTGTTCCCACTGCCAGCTATGATACACCTGGTTCACAGCAAACATATTTCAAACCCTGATACAATTCCTTTCCTCCTTAGTTTATTCGTTTTAATTCTTAAAGAAACTAAATCACCTACCTTGAATTTTCAAACTTATTGAATGCAGAATTATGAAGTACTTTATGAAATCTACTTATTTGCAGAATTATGAAGTATGAAATTATGAAGTATGAAGTTATGAAGTACCGTGATTTTTCACTCTGCAATGCTTCCAAAGCTTCTGTCCGAGCACTTAAGAGCTGATCTGCTTCTTGCAGCCGTACTTTCAGCACAGCTAGCTGTGAATCCTTGGCACCAACTGCTTCTGTCAGATCATCAACTCGAGCCTGAAGTTCTCTAACCATCCTGTCACTCTTTGAATGATCAACATTCCACTTCTCGACCCTTTCCCGGGATTTGTTCAACTCTATAAAATACGAATTTTCTTTGAAGTTTATAAAAGTAGTATTGCAAGGTCTTGTAAATGGTCAGGATGCACACATACCACTTCTTAAAGAAAGAAATTAAATATAACCAAGTTGAGTTAACATTGAATCTTGATGAGCTCCCAAGAACAGCAGGAGTTTGCTCAAGGTTTTACTGTTTAAATGTTTAATTTATATACACATTTTATATTTGTCATTTATTTTGGCTTTGAAAAAGCTAGTGAAATCACACAAAAATATTAAATTTTGTATTTTTACTGTCAGTTTCTAGGTATCAGAGGTTATACCCTAAAGCCAGAAAGGGGGCATATTTTGAAGTATTTAAAGCAGTTTACTAATTTAAAAATAAGTATTTTGCAATAGGCAATAAAATGCAGGAGAAGTATTTTGATACTGATAACATTTGCTAACACTGTTTCAATAAGATACAAGTTTTGGAACTAACTTGTTCGCATCATTTTCATCAGCATTTGTGTTATCTTTATGGTTGAACAAGCCTTTTAGTTTCTCCCAGCTGAATGAAAGAGCCATTTTGCCTGGTGTGTCATACGTGCAAATGTAACTAGAAAAATTTAATTATAAATACAAAACACTAATATAGAAATAGTACTGGTCTCTAATTCACTAGCATTTTAGGAATATGTTACAGCTGAGTTTCCAATTCACAGTACCTTCTTGTGTTTCTTTGGACCTCTGAACTAATGAAGCCATTTCTTGATTTAAAGATTGAACTTCATTTCGCAGCAGCTGATTCTCCAGGCGAAGATTGGATAGCTCATGTGATTTGAAATCATCATTAGCTGAAACACTAGGATTAGTTACTGCACTTAGCGATGAATCCTTCATGCCATCTCCTTGTGCTCCCAGTCCAGAATCTGAACTGTCTGAAGTTTCTGTACAGAAAGATGCAAGTTAGAACTAATATATGTATTTGTAAGTTGCCTTGATATAAACAACACGGCCATGTTCTGCAACAGTGGGTAAATGTGTAATAGTAATAAAAAGGTCAGAAGTGAAATGGAATATGGAGCTGCTTCTCCTAAGGGACTTGCACAAAAGAGGACTTCTATGCAGCATAATGCAGGATGCAGCGTTTTTCTTAATCCTGCAAGACTAGACATGGAAGTTTTGAAACTTCTAACTGCATTAATTTCAAATTTAGGATTTAAAAATATTAATACTTTTTTATGACTATACTGCGAGAGATGTTATCAGAAGCTGAGAGAGTAACAGATTAAATACACATAGCACCTACCTTTAGGAATTTTTAGTACAAGTTTATTCTGGTTTTCTGCTAAGATTTTTATTTCAAGGATGTAAATTTTATTTTAAAAAGCCAATCAGATGACTACACTTAAGCATTTTGATGTCAAACCTAAATATGTAACTCAGCCACAGAGTTATATATTTTAGTTATCTTTAAGTAAAAGAGCTTTTTAAGAATAATTTCAAAAAACATCCTACTGATAATTCTGTATTAATAATTGTTTCAAAATATTTTTTAAAAAACACTTTTACTATGAGAAATCAAGTTGCAGTGATTTGAAGCAGAAGCATGATCTTTCTCTAATGACAAAATAGAAGGTAAATATACTTTGACAAACTTAAAAGCTTTCTACCCCTACAAATTGTAATCCTCTACATTATGGAAATCCAATTTTTTTTAAATCTTAGAACCTCAGTGAGAACAGTAAGGGAACTCCTAGCAGTATTCTAAACAACTGTCCCTTGCAGGGAAGGAGGAACCAACAGCCTTTCCCCCTCATGTACAAACACAAACAGCACTGTCCCTGACTAATGCTGTGAATTGGATATATCACTGTAACAGTCTTGATTCCAGCCTGTAGATAGCTGGAAAGTTTGCAGCAGTGTTAAGATAAAACAACATAGCCCACAATCAGCAAAACAGCAGGCAATACAAAAATACGGCTTCTGAATTTAGTATGTCCCACACGAGTAACTGCTGAAAATCTAGGGGGACAGACTGTGACTAATTTCAAGCACAACTACAGTTCAGATGTCACAGCTTTATTTACTTCACCTTGAAATCACCAACTAATCTGCTCCACCCTCCTTATTAGCACTGCAACAGCTCCTGTTACCCACAGCCCAGGGAGCTAGGGCAGACTATTAATTCTGAGAAACACAGTGAAAAGTAGCAGCAGTGATAGCAACATTTCTTCCACATTTTCTCAAACCCTGTTCCTATTTAAACAGTTCTAAGATGTGCTGTTTAATTCCTTTTGATTCACTTACACAATGTATCAATTTACCCTCATTCCTTTGGAAAACTCAATAGATTAATGAAGCTACTGAAGCAAGAAATTCGCTATTTACAGTGTGCATTAGATTATAACCATGGCAATGTACAACGTACAACATTAACTGGTTTTGTCTATAGCTACTGTATCATAAGCTACTTCAACAGATGCTACACAGAACATTTAAATCAGAGAATCACAGAACGGTAGAGGTTGGAAGGGACCTCTGGAGATCATCAAGTCCAACCCCCTGCCAGAGCAGGAACACCTAGGGTAGGCCACACAGGAACAGATCCAGGTAGGTTCTGAAAGTATCTAGAGAAGACGACTCCACAACCTCTCTGGGCAGCCTGTTCCAGGCTCCATCACCCTCACAGTAAAGAAGTTTTTCCTCATGTTGTGGTGGAACTTCCTGTGCTGTAAAGCTTGTGACCATTAACCCTCCTCCTATCACAGGGCACCACTGAAAAGAGACTGGCCTCTTCTACTTGACATCCGCCTTTCTGATATTTGTAAACATTAACAAGATTCCCTCTCAGGCTTTCTCAGGCTCTCCCCCTTTCCAGCCTAAACAGCCCCAGGTCTCTCAGCCTTTCCTCATAAGAAAGATGTCCATCATCTTTGTAGCTCTCCATTGGATTCTCTCTAGTATCTCCTTATCTCTCTTGAACTGTGGAGACCAGAACTGGACAGAATACTCCAGATGTGGTCTCACTAGGACAGAGTAGAGGGGGAGGAGAACCTCCCTGGACCTGCTGGACACACTCTTCTTTATGCACCCCAGGATACCATTGGCCTTCTTGGCCACAAGGGCACCTTGATGTCCAGTGGATAACTTACTGTCCATCAGGATTCCAAGGTCCTTCCCTGTGGAGCTGCTTTCCAGGAGGTCTACCCCTAACCTGTACTGGTGCATGACACAGAAATACCTACACAAACAGCTCTGAAAACAGCACACTCAAACTCTATGTTGCAATTGTGTGCTTCCTCATTTGGCAGCTCCACAATGCAAACTCCACTCAAAATTCCTCAGAAGAAAATTCAACAGCCCATGCTGAGCAAACCAAATACGTTCCTTAAGCACCCATCAGTGAGGCCATACAGTCAGGTCTCACATATCTGAATTATCATTAGTAGTAGTAAATCTCTTTGAAAAGTTACAGACCCAGAAATAATTTAAAATATATATATAAATCACATCTTTGAAAATTATCTCTTTTTACATCAAAAACTTTTCTGGATACTTAATGAAATAAGTGAAAATCTGGCATTTACAATGCTTCACATGCTCAAAGTACTGAGCAAATAATAAAGTATTCTAACTACATTATTATGAAACAGTATAACCATTTACTTGATTGTACAGAATAAACAACACTAAAGGAGCACAGCAACAGCAAGGACTGAGTGCAGATTGGACAGCCTGATAGAGAACACAAGTTTCTGTCACTTCCATCCACATTCTCCTTTCCATTGACTTGGTAACAGCCCCAACTTTTAATTACCTGGCCCAGAGGTCCTTTCAGACGTCTGGATTTAGACAGCTGTAATGGAACTACTTCTGGCAAACCCCAAGGGCTTTATCTATCTAGATCTCTCATGCCTGTAGCTCTACAACTGCCTACCCACATCCAACTTCCCACTCTGCAGGTCAGGCAAGCTTGACAGCCTACTCCTCTTCCATGATGGAACAGAGACAACCTCACGGTGCATTGGGCGATAGCCAACACCATCTAGAAGCTGGTGAAAGTCAGTCACTCTCCCACAACAGGTAACAGCTCCTGAATAATCAAACAAAAGCAGCAGTGCCTATGCTTCTACATGGGAATGTCTGGGAACTGATGCAAGGTTAGCTCATAGCTCAGGGAGGTCAAGGTGTGCAGTAGCAATGAGGTAGATCAAGAGCACAAAGATTTAGGTTTTAATTATGCAGCTTGTCAAATCATCATAGTACCTAAGATTATCCCTGTGGTGAAAACATGTTAAAGACTCTGCTGTACTCTACACATTTGACATATTCCTATTACTAAATGTTTCATGAAGTGACAGTAAATTCATTACCTATCCTTATGCTAAACATACTTGGGTTTTAAATATCTCTAGGTTCAATACTATTTAACTACCATTGCCTTGGCTCCTGATGGAATTGTCTTCAGTAATTTTTGCACTCTGTGTACTGGTAGACAGAGAGCTAATGCTTGAAGTCCGAGAGTGATTTTGAAGAACAGCTGCCTTGCTCTTCTCTTTTTTAGAGTCCATCCTTCCATTAGGTTCTTTCTCTGAACTGTTGAGAAAATCAAATAGCAACTCATCATCAGGTTCTGACTTTTTTCTTCTCACAAAATGTGACGCAGCTCTGGGTGTGGAAGCATTTTCTGTTGGAGAAGCAACCTCAGAAGATGTCCTACGTGCTGGTTTAACATTTGCTGTTCCTGCTAGGATTGTGGCCTTTTGATGTTTAATATTATCAGCTGCTGAGGAGATGTAGGCTGCTTTGGATGATGTCTGATATTTCAGTTCCCCAGTATGCTGGTGCAACTCAGAATATTCACCGGCAGAGTCCAAATTCTTATTATCATAAACTGCACTGCTTGCTATGTCTTTTTTGTTCAGAGCTGATGCAGCTCCTTGATCAACTCTGTTGAGTAGATCCTCTGCCTTTCCAGCGAGATCAGCAAGCCAAGACATGATGAAAGTCCGTTGATAAACTCTCTAAAAGTCAAAATTTCAGGACCATATGCTGCAAAAGACATAGAACGATTACAAATCAGATTGGTGTTGATAAAGCAAGGGGTACAAGATACCTAAACAACTGTCATGTCAATCTCTTTGTGATGTAATTATTTGAATACTGTTCTCCTACTCACTTGGTATTTCTGTTTTGGCAACTAATGGAAATAAACCTAATCAGTTTCTGAAGAAAGCAGACAAAACCATGGCTTAGCTAACAGAAGAACACTGTATCTGTTTGTGACATAAGCACCTGCTACAGAGCATCCATCCTACTAGCCAAGTAACAGAAAATAAAGTCTCCTTGCACCTGACAAAATCAAACTCAAGTTGGAGGAGAAGCAGCCAGATGCTCATTACAGGGCCAGGTAACAGCAAAGCCTTAGATGTCTGGCCTGCAGATGCATAATCTGGGTCAGACAGTTGAACTTCTCCCCAAAAACTTTGCAGCCTCCTGTCCTGTGATACCAACACGGACAGGTGCACGTCTTCACCTGCACCAAGGGCCTGCAAGACTACAAGGGCGACATGTGCCTCTATCCCAGCTCCCGGGAAGGGCTGCTTCACCCCAGGGCAGGATAGTGGAGGGTCCCTTGGCCGAGATCACCCGCAGATGGCTGGGGGAAGGGCAGAGGCCGGCGAGACCAGGAGGGAAGGCGATGTTCTGGGCGGCCGCTTGCCCCCCCTTTCCCGCCCACCCTTAGCACGGCTGAGTGTCCCCGGCCCTCCCCAGACGCGGCCCCCCGCCCCCACCCGGCGGCCCTCAGGAGCGGCGGAGGCCTCAACACAGCCCGGCCTCACCTCCTCCCGGCGCGGGAGACCCCCGGCCCGAGGGAAGTAGGGGGGGAAGGAAAAGGGGCGCCGGGTGACGACGGTCACTGCGAGGCCCCGGACAGGGCCCGGTGGCAAAACCCCATCTTCCGGTAGACGTGGCCACCTTCCGGGACGCGCCGCTCAGGCGCAGGAGGCGCCGGGAGCTGTGGCGGGTGACGCAGCGCAGCGAGCCCCGCCCCTCCCGCTGGGGCGGGCAGGACAGAGCCGCGAGCGGGCGGAGCCAGGGGGGTGCGTTCCGGGCGGGAGGTGCTCCAGGCAAGGACGGACAGGCGTTCTGACCGGAACAAAGCAGGTGGGGTAGCTCTGTCCTCCGCAACCTGGGGCGGATGTGAAGGGAATGACCTCCTGATGCTCAAGGGCAACTGTGAGATACCGAGGAACATAGAACCCCCCCGCACAACACATAAGATAATTAAAGGTCGCTTCTTAACCTCACGGATTCACAGAACTTTCATCAGAAGCTGTAATGGCTGGGCACACCCTTACTCTGTTGCAACGATCATTCCCCTATTTTTGCCCCCTCAGGTAACACTAACACCACCTTGGTCTTGCTGAAAAGACTTGAAAGGTGCAGTGCAAGCAAAGGTGACTCTTTATTTGGGCAACAGGTAAATAACACTCTCTGAACATTTCTTCACATAAGGTCTCATGTCTAGGTTTAGAAGAGGCATTAGCTGAGGTTAACACAAGGGACTCCCTTATGAAACACTATCCTGGGACTAGAAATAATCTAAGATCTAAAGCCCTGATTTTTTTCAGTCTTCGGTTTATTTTCCATAAAAACTCACAGGATTTTCTGAGGCCATTTCCTGATGACCGATTCAAGCAGCCCGTTTCCTTTTTCAAAGCCCCACGATTTTTAAGAGATTGTATTGACTACAAAATAATTCTAGTTTTATTCCACTTGTTTGGTCTTCATAACACATCACAAATCCCCTTGGTGGAAAATTTACATGTGACTGTGAATGTCTGTGGTATTCAATCATTGAAGACCAAAGTGACATGAACAGAACTATTCCCAGTGTCGGAAAGAAGCAGGAAAGGTCAAAGCCAATGCCCTAGCTTATCTGTTTCTTTACAAAAAGGATGCAGATGAAGCATATTCCAAACCAGAAAATAATCTAATTGCATCACTGTAACAAGCTTTTCTCTGCATTAGTTGCAGCCTGAAAACCTCTTTAGAAAATATACCCACAGTAGACACATATAAACAGCAATTAGAATTCAACACACATTTTAACATGTCCTATCTGACTCTACAGGCATTGCATGTTTTTTGACTAGATCATCTTAGAGATGTAATCTAGTTTACACAAATAAATGGCTGGAAAGAAGTGTCTTTTATTCAATATTAAACTGGCAGACTCCTAGGACCATGTCTGAACTGCCCACAGCCTGAAAATTAGTGGCTCTTACAGAGAACAAGAAGTAAATTTACCTCGAAGCAAGTTCCATAGCAAACCTCATTTCCTGTTGGTACAAAATCTTAAAAACTGGTATCCCATGTTGTTAAAGGCACTGGGTGAGAGTGGAGGTAATCAAATTCTGTAAGTCCTATCCTTTTACCCATATTTAGTGTCTCCCAGTATGGTGCATAATCTTTGTCATTGCCTGACTTTCAAGAAGGCATCAAGTTTAAATTACCCTATTGAAGTTTTCCGTCATTTACATTTTCACAATTCCTGATAGTCTCAAAAAATAATGTTTCCATTTACAAAATTAGAAAAATAAAATTCAGCAGAAAGTTTGATGGTTTAGACCCTGAATAATACGGAGAAATCTAGAGTAGTGATACCTTTTTCCTTGGTGCTTCTTTGAGGTCTGCATTTTTATTCCAAGAATTGATGTTCTCAGGTTGCCAGGATGTGCAGGGTGGCAGGAAAGAAAGAGGAAGGAAAGAGAACTTGCAGTCCATTTCACTGACCTATTTATAATGTCCCTTATGTCTGCTGTATCGACAGCTGCTTTCAAGCATCCTGACTGCGAGGCTGAGTGGTGAGAATATTAAATTCTGTCACAAGGGGCATACAGCTTCATTAACTAGTACTGAAAACTTTACAGGTGCTGTTTTGGTTTACAGGTGCCCTCCCCAAAGTCCAGGCCCTGATCTGATATACTACCTGGGCTGCTGCACTGTTTGAACGATTCTGGATGCACTTCTCTGTCTGCAAGCATGAAAAGTAAAATTCATATCTAGCTGTAGATGAAAAAGTAGACTCTCTGTACAAAGCCTTTAGATCCCTATTCATATTCAAAGTAGAATTAATTTTTACCAGCAATTTGCACACATTAATTTTTCCTATTATAGTTCTTTGTGAAAGGAGATTTAAATAACAAAGCTAGAAAATATATGCAATGGTAACTATATCACAGCAAGATTAAAGCACTTCCTCAAGATTCATAACAAGAAAACAACTGGGGCTTTAGTTTTGATTAAAAAAAAAGATGTTTTTGCAGCTGACAAAATTATTTCTTTTTACAAATTACTGTTCTCCACTTTGAACATATTTCTAGGTTTTTCATTGTTCAGGACAGGAAACTGTTAGGTAGCAGCAACATAGTCACTAACTTGTACTTAGAAAGTTAATGATTCTCTTTTCTAAGTAACTGAAATAGGACTTTTGCATTTATTTTCTATACCAAAATGTGCTGAAAAACATAAATACTGCAAAATAGAATAACAAAAAATAAAAGGTTGATCATTTCTTTTTAATTCAGCCTTCTTTTGTACATGTGTCATGATATATTATCACACAACTACAATCCTGGACTAAAGTCTTTTCTTCATGCAGTATATTGAAAATATATGAAATACCAAGGATTGGAAAATGATGTGATGGTCACTGGATGAGAAGTCAATTAAACTTTCATTCACAACATTCAGCATGTGGCCTCATGCCATTTATCACTCAAATGCATCACTGAATGAAATGGTGTGAACTTGCCCCGTAAGTCTGTACGACTGTTGTCCATGACTTTGCATGACAGTATGGGCAGATAAATCAGTTCCTGCAGGAAAAACTGAGGTGAAAAGTTACATCTCTTCACTATCTGCCCATGTCCCCACATGGCCTTCACTGTAAATGAAGGTCCCTAAACCTCTTCCTTTAGCTTTTCTGTAGCTACCTTGCATGACCTCCCCTACATTCCCAAGTCAGCCTCCATTCACTCAAGCTGTCACATTAGCCCATGACACACAGTTCACACACTCACAGCCTCTGAGGCAAGTGGTGTTACTATCTTCATGTTCCAGATGGGGAACTGAGGTATAGAAAGGAGGAACTAAAAAGGAAGTCCTTTTCCATGCCTGAACAGAGCAAACCAGGTCTGGTCTGGTCAAAATGTGCAAATGTTGGAGATGGATCATGAACTTCTCCAAAAACCAGCCTTCGACATACTTCTGAGTTTTGAAGGCATGTAACTTGTCTGGATATGACTGGCCTCTCACAAATACAGCAAAAAGTCATGGCCATGACTTGAACACAGTAATTCCTCTCAGGTATATTAGTGCAGCTGTGCTAGTCAAAGCACAAATCCCTCTCTGACAGTCGTCAGCTGCAGGTGATGAGGGAAGGTGTAAGAACAGGATGGGAGATATTCCTCAGCTCCATTGTCCCTGGGATTATGACTGAGGGACTCCCAGAGCTAAAGATGGTGTCTTTCCATTTAAAAGGCCTTCAAAGATTTTTTCTTTTCTTTAATAATTAAAATAATTTTTCAAAGCATACAGGTACAAGAGCATCTCAGCTATAGAATTTGTTAATAGAGGCATAATTCCACTTCTTTTTGCCCAAACACACACATTTTGTTTTCCTCGTTATGGCCAAATGATTCATAAACTGAAAATTATTGGAAAACAAATCTTCCATAAACATGAAGCATGGAAAACATTAGGGTAAACTGAAAGAAGTTTGGGGGAATTTTAGAAGAACTCCATTTTCACATGAGATGATGGAAATTCTTAACTCTAGCTACTGTCTGTGACTGCGGGGTCATGAGTATACACACAAGGTGCAGGGGTGCAAAGCAACCAGCCCAGGCTAGCACAGGGAGCTGATGCACATCTGGGATATTTGAAGTTAGACCACTGCTCATTTACATTGTGGAAAGGTTGCTCTGTCTCCACTGTTGCACCCTCACTCCTGCATCAAAAAGAAATGCACAGCAATGCTGTGCTTGTATTCATTCTCCCACAGGATAAACAACTGTGTTATACACATGCACATACACACATTCTTTCAATCTTTCTGTTGTTATTGCTTTGCTTTTCTTTTGTTACTCTGAATTCTTTATTTTCCTGTAATAAATCATGATAAAACTTTTCCTACAGTGCCCTCACTATCTTAATTCCTTTCTATATACACAAACAACAGAGCTTGCATATTATTCCTCTAGCAAAAAACAAAGCCATCACTCATAGATGCTGCCAGAAATACCAAAGTTAGGAGACCACAAGTGCCTAGTGACATTTAAAAAATAACAGCTTTGAGAAGTCTGGAGACTAAAACACCATTTGAGGACATGTGCCTTTCTTCATGTGTTGTTTGTTGAAAAGAAATCAAGATACTCAGAATAATTCTCTAAAAGTAAAGGTCTACCTCTTCCAAGAGGATGCAATTTGATGTATAGAAGACCAATGGCATTCCTCTTCTTTCTTTTTTTGATACCTATCAAAGCTTGATAAAAACATTTGTGTGAAAATATTTGCAAACAGGCATTTTTCAATAAAAAGATTTGAAGTAACTGAACGTTTTTGCTTTTCAACTGTGTCATATCTCGCTCCTCTCACAATTACTAATTTGATAGTGAAGTTGTTTCTTTTTTTATTTCTTTCAGTAAAGATATATGTTTTCCCTTTTTGGCAGGAGCACTGTGGAAGAGAAGTTTAAAATGTCTTACGTATCCTGAAAGCATGTATGTTTGCATGCAGCATGTTTCTAGGAGTTTTTTACTAAGAAACTTTTCTTCTGCACACATGCTCTCACTCCTGCAGATGAAAACTCAGCACCTCTGGTGCAATATAACTGACCAAGATCTTCCTAACCACTCTCTGCTGAAATGGCCCATTTAGACTATAAGAAGTTTAGAAGAGGGCAACAGGTCCAAGCCTGCCATAAAATTCAACAGGCTGACAGCACAAAAGGCAAGAAAAGCTGGTGATGTAAGTGCTGGGTGGTTCATTGGGCCACTCTGGCAATTAATTTCGTGGCCTACCTGTGAATTGCATGGATTAATCCTGCAGCTGTAAATATGTACATGGACTGAGCAAGCCTGAATCTAATATGGAGAAAAGTGTGTTTTAAGCAACAGAGAGAGAAAAGAGCATTCTTCCTGGCAGTGGCAATAGGTAATTCAACCGTGGAACTCATGTGCAGATATCCAAGATGATACTGCAAATATATCACACATTTAGGCATTATTTGTGTGCAAGAAAAAAAAACCTCATTATCAAGGGAATACTTGCCCTGAGGTTTAAGAAGTATGTCTGTCGGATAGGAGGATTCCCACAAATGCCTGAGATGAAGGAAAAAACAGAAGTCAAGTTGAAAAAGTCCTATTTGGGGTTTATACACTTCATAATTGGCATCTGTTTTCACTCGATATTTTACAGGTGTGAAAATACTGATGAACTAGATTTGCAAAAATAACACCATTGAACCTACTGCTGGCCATTACATTCCATAAATTTTTACATACATTCCCCATTGTGCAGTCACACAGGTTATTTGAAAGCCACTGTCTGCAAGGATGTTTGTAGTGTTTTAACCTTTAGACTTCTTTCCTGTTTCCCTCCCCCATGCTTGTTTTCTCTAGTACACATTGTCCTTCCCTTGAATTTCCTGATCACGGAGGTGTTCGAGACTATCACCTCATACCTACTTAATTCTGCTCCAAATCCTTGATGTTTTTTTCATACTCACATACTTTTTTTTTTTTTTTCCAACTCAACACTTGGCAGAAAGGTGTCATCTGCAGAAAAGATGCACAAGGGGATAGGAGTAATTTTCATGTTTTCTGTAGGATAAAAATTGAAACCTAAACTGAGTGCATTTAGCTTTTCGTGATGAGCCTTTCCTCAGCTCTCTGTACAAGTGCACATCCAAGGAAACATTTCTCAGTTTGAAACTGATGCTGTTCTGTAGGTGTATGTAGTTACCAGACTGTCTTGCACTTAAACTTTCTAACATACTTATTCAGACTTTCCTAGATTCAAATATAAAACTGTTACATATAGACAGATCCTACATCAGGATGTCTCTAAGCACTGCCTTCTTCAGCATATGCATCTATAGGTGTCCCTATTCCCCAGCTTTTTACATAGACCAAGCAGAAGTATATGCCCCAAATTCTCTGCACCGAATTTATACTTCCACCATAAAGAAAACGATGAGGTGCATTTCAGGCCTATCTTTACTCTCCCACTGAGTGCCAGTGCTGCACATATTCCTTTTGCAACTATGCACAAATCAGTGACTTGCTTATCTCCTGGCATGCTTTCATACTCTTGCTTATTTATTTTTTTGAATAGATGTGGACACAACGTCTCATAGATTAAACCTCAGCTCCCCCTTCCCCGGCAGAGCTCAGCCTGGAGAACTGACCTGATCAAAATATTACAGTTCCTGTCAGATTGTTTTCTTTCCCCAAAAGGCCTGTAGAAGAAGGAATGACCAAAAAGACCTAACTTCTTTCTCTCTTGGAAGAAACTGTGTTTGTATGTCCATGTTTGTAGGCTACAGTGCTAAGGACCAGTGCTTTAGTACCTTATCACTGTAAAATTTTTTACACTCTCTGATCTGCAGGTAATGTTTTAAGACTGTTACTTCTGGTTTGTTTTCTAGAGACATGAAAATATTTTTACCTTCCTCTAGCAGCAATCTGTTATGTGTCATGATAAGAGTGTCTCTCCAAGATCTTTGCTTGTCTGTACTAAATTGCCCCAGGTCTTTCAATCTTTTCTCATAAATGATCTTTCTGCAACCTCTAATTGTTTTTTTCTACACTACAGTTCATTCAGTTATTGATTAACATGATATACACAAAACTTAACTAGAAACTACTAAGTGCTGGGGAGCTCTACATGTCTACATGTCTACAGACATTGGTCTGCCAATCTTTCCCCCAAACTGGAGCACTGATGCTAATTAACAGAATTAATGTATATACAAATATATACAGTATATAGGTATTCTATACCAAAATACATTCATACATACATGCATTTTTTCCTCCCTAAAAATATATATAGAAGGAACAAATGGATCATTTGCTCTCACTCTTCTCACCCTTCTCTCACTTAAAAAAGGGTCACTGTATTCGCTGTGGGTTTTTTTTGTTTTGTTTGTTTGTTTGTTGTTTTTGTTTTTGTTTTGTTTTGTTTTGTTTTGTTTTGTTTTGTTTTGTTTTGTTTTGTTTTGTTTTGTTTTGTT
>JANIJG010003020.1:53557-85253 GCA_024611175.1 Megaceryle torquata | reverse complement strand
ATAAAATAGATAAATATATATATATACATAGAAAAAGTACTAAGTTAAAACTACCTAAATGGATACCAAAGAAAATGCACAGTTTTGCACAGCGGAGTTTATTAAAAAAAAAAAAGAAAAAAAAAAAAAAGAAAAAAGAAAGAAAGGAGGAAAAAAAAAAAAGAACAGGCTGCTTTAAACAAAAAAAATTTCAAACCTCAGTTACTTTTTGGTTTTGATTTTTTTTTTTTTTTTTAAGTTTCTTTTCTTTTTAAGACCTTTATTTTGCACCTTATTCTAAAAATCTTAGGACTTGGGATCTAAAGTGAGTTAGGGCTTCTCCCCTTCCCCCTGCTTTTCTCTGGGGGAAATAAATTCCCCTTCTTGCTCATAAGGAGAAATGCAGTTAGGGGAAAGCAAACCAGCAAATGTGTCCTCCTCGGTCTCTCACCGGGCTGGCTGGCAGCAGAAGGGCAAGTGTTAGTCCAGCCATTTCCAAGCCAACACTGACCTGGCCTCCAAAGACTGAGCCACCCTCCCTCCATGTGCTGCAGCCGCCTGGCACCGGCCCCTGGGCTGATGCGACCGGCTTGGCCATGCCAGGGATGTGGGAAGCTGCCACTCGGTGCTAGAGCCCACCAGAGGTTTATAAATCCCTAGGAAGAGGTTTTGTTGTTTCTTCTTTTGGGAGAGGTTAATGGAGAGGAAAAAGGGAAGATGACTTTCCCAACACGGCGCTTGGGAAGGGTACAGGGGTTTAGTACAAAACACTTCTCTTCAGCAGGGCAAGGGTGTCAGAAAAAAAAAACATTTTTCCATCTCAAGTCTCTAAATGAGATTATTTGGGGAGGATGAGGCTGCAAAATGAGGTCCATCTCCCACCTCTGCTCCTGAGCAAACACCAGCTGAGAGGTCAGCAGATGAGAGCAACACTGAGCTCTGAGCAGATCTTGTGACCTCCAGCGACGCTTTGGCTCTAGCGGTATTTTGGCTCCTTCACCCAGAAGGCTTTAAAATTCTCTGTGCCTCTAAGATCAAGGAGAAGACCAACTTGCGCTTCACGCCTGCTCCCCGAGGAGCAGGTGGAGAGGGAGGGTGATGGTGGTGGTGGGGATAAGAATCCCAGTCAACTCTTGCAGTATTGGATCACACTGTATGCCATTAAAAAACAGCTTGTTCTAGGTCTAATGTCTTCTGCAAACAGATATCTGTGAAGGCCTCTGGCCCCTTCCAGCCCTGCCTGAAAGAAATGCCTGCAATGAAATGGTTTCTGATAAGATGGTATCTACAGTGGGTGGGTTCGGAACTGTGGAAATTTGACGTTGTAAACATAGATTTGGCTACTGGAGAGGGCGGATGATTAAGTGCAAGTACTAAGGCTGTTACTGGGGTGGGGGGATGTAAAAGAAAGGAAAGGCTGAACACGTAAAGGCGATTTGATTGCAGTTTCTGGGTCAACAGTAGTGAAGACAACCGAGTGCTGCTAGTGCTGCTATCGTGATATTCTTGTAGAAGTTACAAACTAAACCAAAGAGTATTCAGTGAAGCAGAGGGTGCATGAAAACGTGATGGGGAAGGGATGGAAAAGGGGAGGCTGACCGGGAGAAAAGGGACCTGTTCTCCAGCTCAGCATCCCCTACATGCAGAGTGCTCCCACTAAATCATACTTGAGCAATTTGAGGGAGGGATGAGAGATTTGGGGGGGGAGGATGGGGGGTGGACGGGAAATGCAGGATTCAGCTTGGTTCTTTAAAGCAAAAGAATTTCAAAGATTTAAAAAAAAAAAAAATGCCCCCCCCCCCCCTTAATATTTCTGGTGCAGAGGTTTTGGGTTTTGTTTTTTTTTTTCTTTTGTTTCATTTTGTTTTGTTTTTCAAGTCAGTTTTTCAGAAATCTTTTTAAAATGTACATTTTATAAAGTTTATCAAGTATTTTCATATTTAAAGCCAAATGTAAATACAAGTCTGTAAAGGAGGACAAGGAGAAGAAAAGAAAAGGCCACAAAAAGTATAAATTCTGCTCGGCAGTCTCGGCTAGCTAGTACCTAGATGCTACCGGTTAGCATGATTTTTTAGCAAATACTTGCAAGCCTTATAGAATTCCTAATGCTATAAACTTCTCTTTATTTATTTTTAAGCATGGTCTTTTAATTTGAAAACCTGTTCTAGTTACTGGCATTTTTCAAAGTTACCAGCTTTCTGAGTGCTAGTGTTGTCGAGGGTGTGCATTGAGGTAATCCATTACGCTCTCTGCCGTGTTCTTTTTTCTTTTCTCTTTTTTTTCTTTTTTATCTTTTTTTTTTTTTTTTTTAGTAACCCTTTGTCTTTGCCGATTGAATCTTACATTGCAGAATTGCACTCAGCCTCTGGCTCTGGGAAGCTGCTAGAAAGAGACCTGCAATGTCCACTCCATGGTACCCTTTCCCCCTTGTCCAGCATTTCTGTACATCCCAGCACGCCGCGGTAAACCCGGTGTAGGGCAGACTGGTGTAGCACAAACTTCTACAGCAGCGAATTGGGTTGGTCGATTTTAAAAATGATGTTATTTTTAAGGACTACACAGTGACTGACAGCGTTTCTTCAGTTCCTGATGATCCGGGGCCATGCTGATGCTTAACTAAGGGTCCTTTAAACTGACCGAGCTCTACCCGCAGACTTTTGGTTCAGCCTCTTTATCAAGGATGAAGTTGGCTCAACCAGCCTCGCGCAGAAGGTTTATACTGTATTTCACTTAGGGTCTGGGGGGGAATATGTTATTTCTGCCCTTCCCTGAAAATACTTGAATGAGACACATTGTCTAAAACCTAATACTGAGTACAGTGACAAACAGCGTTTCTGAGGCAGGTGGGGATGGATCTCTCCTTTCCTCTGTCTCTTCCGTGCGAGGTGTCCTTGGTTAAGTAGCAAGGGTAGAAATCATTACTGGTTTAGCTGTGTTTCATGACGTTCTCTCCCAGCCATGCTAAACTTCTGTGGTGTTAGTTTAGCGCTCGCTCCTCTCGGAAAAGGCAAAGGGTCCAGATTATTTTATTTGTTCTCTTAGGTCTTCTTTTTTTTTTTTTTTTCATAATGGATTACAAGGTAAAACTGAGAAGTACTGTAATGTCTTTAAATTATGGCTGCTCACGACCATTGTACAGCAGAAGGGTGCTGCGTAGTTGCCATCCCACAGCCAAGGAGAAACTGGTTTTGTAATGACTTTTGGCCTGCAGCTATTGTAAGGTGAACAATCGAGGCATCTGACAGTTGTCCATTACTATTTTCCTGTTTGCAGCCTTTTTGTATCAAAGTCTTCCTAATGTACTGCACAAATTGTGGATTGTACAGATTTTTATATATTATGTCTTATTTTATTATTTCTAAATAAATAAATAAAAAAAAAAGGAAACAAACCTAAATGAACCACAAAGAAACCCAAAACCAACCAACCTTGAGAATGACCTGATGGGTGCAGCACGGGTGTAAATGAATGGGGAGACAAGGTCTGGAGGTTATTACAGAGCTGCATTTATGGCTGTCTGAGCACAGGCATTGTCTGGAGCACTCTAGGAAGAGACAGGTCGTTCCCTCTCCTGACAAAAGGCAGGAGGAAAGGTGATACCATCATTATTTCCCAGATGAAAACACAAGCACTAAAGCAACTTGCACCAAAGGAAGATCTGCCCCAGAGGGATCAAGGGACTTTTCGAAGGTCATACCTGGAACTGCAAAGCTCCAGATCATTAGCTGCCAGTTGTAAGAAATGGGGAAAAAAAACCTGAGGATCTGCACAGCAAAGTACAGTGCAGAGGAAGGAGCTGGGGCTGGGGGTGGGGAATGAAAACACAAGAGCAGAAACAAGCGCATGGAAAGATTTGGAAAGGGATTAAAAAATTAAGCAGGAAACTCATCTTCAAAATCCCTGTGTTTCATGTTTTCCTGGAACATCCCCTTCTAGAATTGGTGCTTCTAAGCTCGATTCCAAACACGCCACTACAATCTTCATACCTGCCTCCTGTGTCCAGAGTCCTCAGCCTGATGGCACAAGTGTAGAGCAGGGGCTTTGTGTAACGGGATGGGGATGTGTAACTGGGGCAGGCCTTTAGTAACCCATAAGAGACTCAATGCCCTTATTTGCCTGGGTTGGGAAGCTCCTTTCCTGCTGGTTGTGTGTGTGGCCTGCGGCGCAGATATTGAAGCTGCACAACTGTGACTCAGCTCGAAACTGCTGATCTAACTGGAATCAAACACCCTGCAACAGCTGAGGGTGGCCACAAAGCGTTTCAGTGCAGTTCTGACCCCTCTGCTGATCTTTACAACTTCTTTATCAGTCCGTGTTGCTATTAAATGATGCCTTGGATGGAACCCTGACCCTCTAGAAGGATTCCATTTAGTAATTCAAATTTACTTTTCAAACCTAATGGTCTCTTGGAAAGCTTGTAATAATAATCGTGGGGTTGACTTTAGAGATACAGATTAGCTGCCACGGCCTGGATCTGCTTCTTCTCCCTGCTGAACAGCATCCTCTGCGAGAGCTGCTCGCTGGCTTTGATGTTTGCTGCAGGGGCAGCAGGTCTGGGACCACTATCTGCATATTCTGCCTGGCTCGCTCCCCTTGCCTAAATCATTAGCACCCTCTCCTGTCAGTGCCTTTCCCTTCTCTTGCTGGCCACTGGTCTGGTCAGGTGGAGTCAGCATAAATATAGCAACAAAACACAGATGGTATTTTGGGAGCTAGCGAGGTAAAAGCCAAACTCTTCTCCTTCCCCTACCAGCTAGAGGCATCTAGCAAACATCAAGCAAGCAGACTGCAAGCACGTGCTACCTGAATCTGGCCAGCGTGAGGAAAAAGCCACAGAAGATGTGACAGCACGGGTGTTGGCACATCAGCAAGAGCAGGACCCAGGCAAGGCTGCTCTTTGGGTTCAAGTGCCCTCAGCAGACAGCAGGGAAAAGTGTATTAGAAAAAGCTGCATGACCAAGTGTTTCCTCTTTCCCCAGTTTTCTCACCAAACTAGCAGCGTTTGCTGACTGGTTTGATGTGCCAGTCTCAGGCTGACCGCAGGTTTCGTTGGCATGTGAAAAGGGATGAGAATGTCTAAAGAAATGGCCGTTCTTTCAAAATGCTTAACCTAAACTCGTGGCTTCAGGAGAGCCTGTTTCACGGGTGTAGATTCTTGGCAGGTGGAGATCAGAGGGGTGGAGCACGAGAGGGAGTCACGAGCTGCAGCATGGAGCTCCTGCCCTGGTTGGAGACCCTCCTCTTTCCCCCTCCCAACTATCCCAGATTTCAGGGTAGCTCAAGTACCAAAGCCAAAACCAAGTATTAGGTCTCACATGCCCAAACTTGGCCTTTCTCTGGTTATTCCTGGTAGCCAGGCAGGCTGGGAGAGGATCCCCCAGGTAAACCCTGATCCCTCCTGCTGCAGGAGGCACGTTGGCTCCCTGGGGAGACCTTCCCTGCTTCATCAGGTAGCAACCCACAGGCTCTTGCTTTCCAGGATTGATATTTTACTCTTTTCTTTGTTTCTTTGTTTTTAAAGCCAAAATATTTCACCGTGCATAAGCTGTATTTGATATGCAAATTAACTCATTAATTATTTTGCATTACCTGGCACACACGGTGTCTCGTGGCTATGCCTGCATTTCATCCAAGCTTGGATTCGTTGAGCAGCAGGGATGCAGTGGCTGTGCCCAAGCCTCCAACCTCTGCCTTGGGAACCCCCTGCTCCCCCCTGCAAATACAGAAAAAAAACCAAACCAAACCAACCAAAATTGAGGTCACTGAATAAGAAATGTCTTGATTATTAGGCTTTGAGAAAGATCTGGCTGTTAGTGCTGCTCAAGACTAATAAACTCCAAGACTCTGCCTGCACCGAAATCACCACTGGAGTGTCATTTAATTGATATATAATAGTCTGTTAACAGGAAAGGATGGATTTCTACTGTTTAATAGCACAGGATTTTTACGAACAGGGATGAATATCACCCTGGGGCAGAGAGATTACCCAGAGAAATAATACCTCTTTTGCTCTACTTTTGAAGTCTTTTAATGTTCTTGAATGATGCAGCGGCTGTTGGCTCCCAGGCAGGGTGAATATCTACCTTTAACCAAAGCATTTCCATCCTTACCCCTATTATTTCTGCGTGAGCCCTTCTCATGCACACAGAGAACACCAGACAGAGCAGCAAAGCTTTTCCTTTTTATTCTTTTTCTCCTGTTGGTACTTGCACTACCTTCACTTTTGCTGGAAAGGTAGAAGCAGCTCAAAAGTTGGTATTTTTCTCTGTTTACACCTTAGGCAAGAAAGCTTTGGCTGGCTGCAGTTGACTTGGGATATCTCAGAGATCCCCAGATGGAAGCGGAGGGAATTTTACCCTTCCTCCTGCAAGAGAGTTTGGCAAAAGATGCCTACCCTCTAAGAAGCAGCCCAGCAGCTAATTGGGAAAAAAAAAAAAAAAAAAATTAGAAGCTTTAAAGGAAAATGGAAGTGAATAAAAAGTATGGAGCAACTCAAAAGCCCAGACTGCATTTCAAAGCACACAAAGTGCAAAAATGCTCACTCTTCACTTCATGGTACGCTCAGTAGCTCCACCTGAAGGACACCTGTCTGCAGGGCTTTGGGGGTATTCTAACAGCAACATCTGGCTAAGGAAAGGAATCGGTTCGGTTGAGGAAGGCAGGAAGTCACCTACATCACGCTTTGCAAAGGCTGCGCCGATGGGGACGGGTGCTCTTGCAGATCACAGTGTCCTTTGGCCTCCCTTCTCCCCTCTGTATTTGGCCAGCCTGTAAATCTGATCTCAGGAGATTGCCTCAGGCATGGGGGCTGATGACCTTGGACACGGTGCTCTCCTCCACATCCCCGGGCTGCAGACCTCGCGCGTGGTCACTCCTGATTTAGAAGAAGCCAAGGGGATTAAAAGCAATTAGGGAAGCCCTGATTTACCCTAATTAGAGCCAGTATTGGAGCTGTCTTACAATCGCTATCTCAAGTTTTCCAAAGCTATCTCCCAGCAGGCTCGGGAGTTTACTTCTGCCCTTCTCATTCTTTCCCCCTTCTTTTCTCTCTCCTCCCAGTCACACTCTTCACCAGGCTTTGATCTCAAGGACCCTGGCGGGTTTGGTATTTACCTTTATAGTTGCAACATTTTAATGTAGTTGGAGCATCTCGGTATTTTCAATATTTATAGCTCATTAACTCCTGCGATGAAATCCATCTGCGGTTCTTTACGCTCGGTGTTTAATGAGGAGGGTTTGCCAGAATTGCTGTGCCCGTCCCTTGGCGAATTATCTGACAGTTTTTCTATTGAATTAACTCAAGGTATGCATTGACTAAACATCTTTAGAACCATTGGACAAACAGACTATGTAATATTCATAAATTAATGCAAATCAGCTTCAAATATGTCAAACTACCTCCCTTAGGAATCCCTGGACCTCAGCGTGTTGTGACAGTTCTTGTTCAAGCAAATCTGGATCTTTCAGTTCGAATAATGAGAGTGCTTTCATCCAGAGCTGTATTACCAGTGAGACTAATGTGCCATTCTCCTTAAAACTGTAGTCTCATCAGCTATAAATTAAACCACTGGGAGAGCTGGAAAAGAAAATGAGTAGCATTTGCATATATTGTCCCTCTTTTGCATCTGCCACAAGAATGACATCATGGCACCTTTGTAATGAGAATGCTGTTCTAACAGTAAATGACTGAATAGTCGCAGTCTTTCATAGTCTGGGTTTCCAGACTTGGACATTTTGTTACACATATGAATTATTTGCATGTATTTGAGATATAATTATGTATTTCTTGAAAGCCTCATGCCACACACATCAAACAGTGCAGGTTTCCTTCCATGGGTATTCCCACATCCCTGGAAAAGTTACTTCGGGTGATGGTTGTTGCTGATGGCTCTTCAGGAGGAAGCTTCCCAACATGTTTGCAGGTAACTTTATCTACTCTAAGGGCTCATGGAGTTTTGCTGACACTCGGTTTGTCGTCTATGGGAGCACATAAATCCTGGGAGCTTCTGCGACCATGATGGTTGGTGTCTGCTTTGCTGCTGACCTCCCTCCTGCTCTGCTTGGGCACACGTCTTACTCTTCTGCCAGGGTGCAGATGTGCTATTTATTCCTTCCAGCAGCACTGAGAGAGCCCATCGTGTGATTTTTATTCACAGCCCTGTGTTATTTGTGCTGTAAAATAGAAGCACCACCACTCAACTATATTACTGCCCCTAACACGTCTTCCTAACTAAACATGTTCAGCTCGTTCTCAACGTGGTAGATTTTGTTTCAGATAGGAGATGACCACATTCCTTCCTTGAAGTTTGTCTCCTCCACACATCAAAAAATGTTAACAAATAGGCATAATATATGCCCAGGGGAGCAGAGAAAGCTGCTTTTCTTTTTCTTGGCTGGCTTAATTCATGCTGGAGTTGTGTGACTTTTCATCTCTGCAGTTGGAGGAAAAGGCAAACTCGCAGTGTAAAAGTAGCATGATAAATGGTGGAAAAATAACTTGCTGGCTTTCCTAAGAAACTCTCCTCTGCAGCTCCTCCTCTCACTGTGCTCCTTCCAGCACCCCAGAATTCATTGCATCAGTGCATGTTATGGCACCTTTGGGATGCGTTAGTCATAAGAATGGAGCTACTGGTGCTTTGCAGGCATATTTTAACTTTGGCTCTCACACGTGTGCTCTGACACATCCGTGCTGTCTGCACGTCTGGGTAGCGTTTGCTTGCGGGTGCCTCCTGAGATTCCAGACAGCTCAATAAAAAAAATAGGAAACATCTAATTTATAGTTGCTAAGATATGCGGGAGGTCCTTTTGTTATTCTTTGGTGGTGGTGAGGGCTTTTGGGTATGGGGTTAATGGGGGATGGAGGCAAGAGTGATGGCTCGAATGGGAACTTTGGGTTCGTGCCGTAATGTCCAGCTCCAGTTCTGTCCTTTCTCTTCTGAACTTTGCAGGTGGCCAAAGAGAGTGGGGAGACTGTGTTTGCTCAGCCAGACTTGTTTGTGTGCCCCTATGGATTACTTTCTGCATTGGGAAAATTCACATGTACCTTTTCAGCCTGGGGCAGCCTCCTGGCTGCGTTGCCCTGGTCCCTTGGCACCCTGCTCACTGCCTGGTGTTCTTTGTGATGCTCCCATCCCCTGCGACCAAAGGCATCAGGGACTGAAAAAATACAGCTCGAGGAGTTTGCACTGGCATCAGGAAGCTTACGCTCGCTGCCTCTGCCCAACTGCTGCCGCCGAGTACCAAATTGCCTGTGTAATTCTGCCCCTTGCGCAGCAAACGTGAAAAGGGACTCGATCTCATCCTAAGTTTCCCTCCTTTGAATTAATTTGGATCCCAGAGTTCATCAGTAATGTCATATCATTAACTTCTTACATGAGTGCTGCACTTACAGACATTTTCTTCTGGAGGCAACCCCATTAGGTTCTTTTGCTCTCAAACAGCGAAATCTGGTTTAATTTTCAGTTGATTCCAAGTTTATACATAAAACAGTGAGCTCAAAACTAACTCTCTGACCTTTTGCTTTTGCATATAAATACAGAAGAATTCCCAGATTACTCCCGCAGGTTTAGTACCAGCCCTGGTTTGGGAAAAATGTGTCTTTTTAGGCCTAATCATTTAATGTAACCAGGAATGACTGGTCAAACATCAAGGCTTATTGCCAAGCAGTGTATTGTTAGCTAGCAAATGCAGCACTGTCAGAAAGACTTGCAATACCAAGGTGTTTTAAATGGAAATACTCAGGCATTACAGATACATTTGATCCTTTCATACTCTGAATCATTTGCTAATGTTATACACATAACCACCATCATTTTATGCAGAAGAGGGGACAGGCATGGTGTGAAGGAAGACTGCTCTAGCCTGTCCATGCAAAACACTCAGATACTTAAGAAGTTGTAGCAAAAAAGCTTCTTAATTTTTCTCTCCCTCAAATGAATGACCATCTAGAGATCTGGTGCACAAGCAGGGGAACAAAACTACATTAAACCAGCAAAGTACTGTGGTTAGTAAAGATTTTGTTAAAGGACATGCCATGTTTGTTTTTCTCCTTAGGGAACAATAAGAAAACTTCACTTTGTACATATCTCTTTCTGAAACAAGCTCCGGGACTGGTCGTAACCTGTAATAAAAATGCCATATGCAAGGGAATATATTTAATATTGGGAAGGCAAAATAGAACGATATGATCTGTTTGGGGTTTGAAGGTAAATGTTTAGACATTTTATTCCTTTAAAATAATCTGTGATAGATGCTGGTTAGCTGACTGGGAAATGAAATCACAGAGGATTTATGCCATTAATGACAGGCTATGATGTCAAAGACATTTGGCCTGTAGCCATAACCTTTTGTGTGGCTCTGGCTGATTCTTATAAATAAACAGAACCGCTTGGCTGCTGCCTGGATAGGAGTCCCCATCGCCTGGGTGCACTGACAGCTGGGCTAAGAAAGGCACTTAGAAATATCAGGCAAAAAATTGAGGGGAAGGGATGTCCTGCAAGAAGTGCTTTCTCCCCTTAGTATCTCTGGTTTTATGCAGTAGGGCTTGGTTAATGTTTAAAGAAGCACCAGATTACTGAAGTAACACCGAAACCCATCTCGCTTTCTGAAACTCCACTGTGCCAAGTTGATTTACAATTAGTCAAAAGCCCGGACGCATTGTCAATAGTGTACATCACCATGACTTTTGTTCCTCTTGTCCCATTTGTAGTCTGAAAAAGCAGACTGGGTGGGCTTCTACAGCCATGCCAGTGTGGCAGCCAAATTTAGCAGTGGGTGGGAAGTGGTGGGACCGCTCACCCTGCCTGCCCGGGGCAGCTCTGCAGCACCTGGTCAGGAGGAATGGTGAGGCCCCACCTCAGCCCAGTAACCTCTGACAGAAAATGGCAAATCTGACTGCAGAGAGACAGGGAAACCCTGAAGTATGGATAACTTCCATATGTACCATACCTATCCCCTTAGGAAGATTACGGGCATCATTTTAAGCATATTTTGCCAAACAGCACAGGATTTGCTCATACCCATTACCCCTCTAAGACTCGAAGGCTGTTGGACCACGTACTACAGGAGAGCAAAAAATGATCAAAGTCCACCTTCATCCTGCCTTACAGTCACCTCCCAGGCTTTTGCCCAGCCTGTGTGCGACTCGTGACTCTCCAGGCTCAAGCCAGGCTGAAAGGCTCACCCTCAAGCAGAGCTGCTGCTTCTTTATGCTGTCCTGGAGGGTGGACCCTTCTCCAAACAGCTTTTTCCCTCCTCCCCTTTTCTTGTACCGAACAAAGCAAAGCAAGAACATCAAGAACGCAGGAAACGTTTGATCACGTCAACGATTAGATCCAGCCTGCGATTCAGCAACCCTTCTTTTAACTACAGGCTGAAAACCTCCCCTAAGGAAACCCGGTTTAACTGCAGAAGGTGTTGGCTGTGGATCTCACTAAGGGTCGAGTCAGCGGCATCCCCCAGATTAAGAGGGGACGGGCACCAGCTCTGCCAGGTGGGAGGAGAGCCGAAGGTCCGAGCGGGGCTGCGCATCCACCTGCGCCAGCTCCAGGGCGCAGCGGCAGCACTGCCCGAGCTCCCCTTCGAGTGCCTGTAATTCAGCCCAGATGTCAGAGCTGCTCAGCAGTTTGGTGATTGTATTTCACTATTAACATATTTGTTTTATGACAGAGCAGGATCATTACAATTGTCACATTATTCTCTTTCTATTTTTTTTTTCCCCTTGTAGAGACGCTTAATATAATTTTAATAGGGAGAAACAAGTTCCCTACGTCCTTTTCCAGTCCTAAAAACACAAGACTGTATTTTCCAGAGGAGCTTATGATTGTAGATTTAAACGTTCAACCAGAACACATCCAAATGCCCTAGATGTCAAGGAGAAAAAGAAACTCCTGATAGCCAAAAGAAAGATAGGATGCTTAAGCTGAATTACAGCAGTGTAATTATCAATACCATCAGATCTTACAATCTACAACATTATTTTTAGGCACCCATCCAATTCACAAAAATATCTCTCGAATAATTTCCAATAAACTGTTTGATTTGGAAAAATAGAAATCATTGTTCCTTTTAAACATATTTCAGCTCAGAGAGCAATAATATTTTATTTTTGCTGAAAGAAGGCAGAGGCTTATAAAATATTCATATATGGTTTACAGCAGGGGTTAAAGTTCCTCTCAATATATACTATAACTTTGCCCAGGAGACTTCATTCCTGAGGGAGTATACGTTTCTCTTCAAGGGACTTGAAAATAAGGAAAAAATATATATTCACAGAGTATAAATATGCCAATATACAGGATGTTTTCTCTTCAAAATTCTGCTACACTTTCAACAGTGGTGATAATTAATGGCACGAGCTAATGAATGACAGTATCTAAATGTGCCACCCAGCGTGGTGCTTTGCTGAGCACAGGTAGTGTGCTCATGTCCAGGGCAAAAGGACCTGACTCAGTTCTGTCAGGCTTTAACTTTCCAGCCCCCACCCTGAGACTGAGATGGACACCAATGGTTGTGTCAAGGTCAGACCATAACATCAAAGATTGAAAGTCTGCCTCTCTGTGGTTGGAGAAAGGGGAGAGATAGAACAATGGCAAGGGGTAGGTACTGGGAGAGAAAGATTTAGTGAAAAGGGTGAAAGCAGATCATGAAGCAGGGTAGGGGTTGCTCAGAAAGGAGTGCTGATGAGTGGGAATTGTGTCTTTCAAGCAAAGCCTCTGGAAACCAACTGTAGATTATGAAAATGCAATGGGATTTCAGCTTTTATATCATCAGCTTTGGCAACTGTAAGACTAAAGTCTTTGAATCCACAGAGACGAGGGGAAAGCTTAAGGAGGAGATTTTTTTTTTCACAGAGGCTGGTGTTTACTGAGTGTTTACCAAGACTTTTGATAGCACAAAGACAACTTCCAGGCTGGTTGAGTGGCCATTGGCCACCTCCGGACATGGTGGGGCTGTGTGACCCCCACTGTGGATGGTTGTGGTCCCTGGTGTTGGGTTACACTTGGTTTGGGCTGCGGTGACTCTGAGCATCCCTCCCTACCAGCAGTGAGGTGGAAACCCATGGGCTGCAGCACCAAGGGAGCATCAGAGAGGAGCCAAGGCCGTTTGCTGCAGCAAATATTGCTGCAGGAGAAATTAAGGAGTCCTAGTTGGGTGTTTCATTAACTTTGGGGGTGTTTTGAGCCTTATCTAATGCGAGACATCCTGAGACAGAAGAGAATACTTATTTGTAAATCAAAGGGAACAGGGTATTATTTCTGCTGCTTTATACCACAGATCTGAAGGGGGGAAAATGAAATCTCCTTGAAGATGAGATAATCCTGGTGGAACAATCCTGTGATATCTGCTGAAAACTACATGCAAGACTGAGTTGTGAACTTGCAAATGGGAACGTTTCCAATGTGTGCAGTGTCTTGCCTCTAATTTAAATTCCCCTAATTCTATCCATGAAGTTTCTGGTCCTTTAGACTTAAAAGACAGAACTGCTTATTCTTTGTGCTTGGAGAAAGAGACAAGACCTTCAAAGTCCCAAAATGAGCTCTTTTTTTTTTTTTTTTTCTTTTCCTTAAAGAAACCATAATTGCATACAAACTGCAAACCCCTCTAAACAATTCTCATCAGTTGCCTGAAGAATCCCTTGGCTGAACTGTAAATCACTATAAAGTGCACCAAAAAAAAAAAGAAAAAAAAAGGGGGTATAAATGAGTTTTGGAGCTGTCTAGTCTGGGGTTCTGTAAGGTAATTAAATCAAGGAGACTTTCTGATGTATAGAAGGGTCAATGTAACAGGGCAGTGCTTTGAACCATGGTCTCATTAAGACACAATTGCCTTCTTCTCTTCCCAGATTGTTTATAACAGAGGGCTTATTCCTAAGCAGTCAATAACTGGAGAACGTAAATCACAGCACAGAAAGAGTTATTCCAGCTTTATGGGCCAGATCCTCAGCTGGTATAAATCACTGCTGCCCCAGTGATGTCACCTCAGCCATGCTTTATTTATACAACTCAGATCTGTCTCATACTGTTCTCATTTTATTGTCTTTTATTGACTTCTTCTGTAGGCACAGATTTTCACATATAAAATGAAGGTGGAGATAATTGAGGCATGTGAAAGGTAATTTTGTAAAAATTTCAAGGGAAAAATCAGAATGGTTCTCTTCCTTCCCTTTTCATTTTATTAAAAAATAGTTACCATGTGAATTTTTGTCAGCTCATAACCATTTCCCTAAATACCACCACGGTCACTTAAAACACTTTCTTTCATAAAATGTTCAATTGGATCTTTGTCTGATTCAATGGTGCTGCTTCTAGATTTTAATTAAACTCAGAAAGGACATCCCCCTGCTCAGCACTGACAGGCAGTGATAGCAACAGACCCCAGGTGCCTTATTCTGCAGAGGGACGTGCCCAGCACCTTGGACATGTCTAAGTCTGACTTTCCATGTGTGTCCAACAGCAGGGTACTCACACTGCTGTTCGGGAACCTTTCTATTACCCTGTGTGGCAGGCTAAAATAGATCCCAGAAAGATCAATCTCCAGAAGTCTCCTCCAAAACTGAAGACCAAACTCCAAAAGTCTCTTCCAAAGCTGAAGATCACTGGCTGCTCCACTAGCTGAGCCATGAGCGGTACAGGGCACACCCAGCAAACCTTCTCCCCACAGCCAGGGAGCCAAGATGAGCGCAACATCATCTGCTTTAAACTCTTGCAGCACCAGTATCAAAGATCCCCTACCCCAACCGGTGAGGCAGTCCAGATTTGCTCCACTCAATCTCACTTCAGTACAATGCCTGAGCACCTCAGCTCAAATGGATAGCAAGGAAAGCAACACTTCTCCAGCCTACAGAACTCCTCGAACAAAACATCATCACTAATAACTAATTAAACCTACAGAAGATCCTTTCTGGTTTTGCTCTGGTGGTTGCTGTAAGCAAATCTGACAGTATGAAGTCATTTTCATAAGTCCTGGTTGTATTTCATCACGCTGATGCCAGGGCTGATGTCACCAGTGTCAATATGATATTTATGAAGCTGGAGATCAATATGAAATACTGGATTTAGGATCCATTGGCAGAGTTGTAGCTCTGACTGCAGTCGACCTTCTTTGGCTGACGGAGCCAGGGGGGATTTTCCATGTCATTCAGTTAAAGGAGTTTCCACTGCCTGGCTTTTTCCTCTCACTACACCACACCACAGTGACAATGCTCATTTAGAATGAAGAATAAAGAAATAAAAAATATCTCTTCTATGAAATAATAAAAATTTATGAAAGAAATCTCCAGAGAACAAAACATTGAACCAGCAGAGACTGAATGTGAGAAAACAGACAAGGAATAACCGTGAAAAATTGTTAAGCAGAGCTGTAGATACTTGAAAACAATAAACAAGCAGAATCTACTTAATTAGGGTTGATTGTAATGTTACTGCTCTGGGTTAAAAATATTAACTTCTATATCCATCCAGGATTTTGACACTTGGATAATGACACGTCCAGACATTTCAGTCCTCTGCTGGTCTCTTTGTGACACACAAAAATTACGTCCACTAATTCTTCCATGAAAAATTACCAGCATTTTATTCCAAGCTGTTTCACAAAGCAAAGCTGTCACTACAGTGAGGGTGAGACATTCATCAGATATCCCCACTGTCCTCCTCCTCCTGCTCTCAAAGAAGGGATGAACATATGTGTTTAAGAGCAAATAGCAACGTGTTGCATTTAAATACCTTTATCTGGCAGACTAGGCACCTGCCTGTGATGAAAACCTCAGGGGAGGTACGATCTGCATCAGCAGGGTGATAGGCAGCGAGGCAAATGTTTGTATCCCAGCTCTGCTGGGCAGCCCCATGAGCTCCCTTTGCTCCTGCCCTGCCTCTCCTCCAGCCCTCTGTCTGGCTTCCTTTCACAGCTCTTGGACTGGGCAAGACACGCTTTATTCCCCGCTGTGTTTAAGATGACACCTATAACTTCAGCTTATGCCATGCTCCTGGTTGCTGCCATGTAATAAACCCTTCAGAACCATAATGACTGATTTGTTCTTGTAGCAGACTGAAGCAAATTTTCCTGGTCATTATTTATATAGAGAGAGACATACGTACAACACACACACACATATAGGCTCTCTTCATGCTCATCATCTCCAAGTTTATCACCTTCACTAATCCATCTTTCTCCCACCAGCTTTCTCCAACTCTCCCAAAGGATTTGGAAGACTCAAACATCACAGCATTTCTTCCTGACCCCATGATAGCACATTCTCTTAACTTCCCCTTAGCCTGGAGATCTTTCTTACGCTCCTAATCTTCCTGAAACCATCATTTCTTATCCAAAGCTGCTTAGAGCATTTGGAGAGTAACGTTCATTTCCAGGCAATATGTGTGCACACTTGGACACGGGCCCGTTTGCAAACGGAACTGCCTATAATCCGGAATAAAATTAAACCTTAATCACTACGTTCTGAAGGAAAGATTTGTCACTGCCAAGCAAACATGTATCTTAATAAAGACTTTCATTCTTGCAGAGCACAAATCCATGAGTATCCACTGGCTTAAAGGGATGCGCATCTACACGCAGGCACTTTGCTCCTTCCCCATCTGAAGAAGCATGTTGCTGTTAAGAGAGGCTTATATATAAGCACTGGGGACCCTTAAAGAGGCTACGTCATTACCGCTGTCAGAATTACATCAGCAGTCCCCAAAGGGCTGACTGTGTAAAGCACTTTGATGAAGGGAGATGCTGGCAAACCGGGCACCGGGCAGGCAAAGGGCGGCTTCATCTCTGCCATAGGATAAGATCTGAGCTGCAGATGAATTAAAGGCTCTTTCTTGTGCGACGCTGGACCGTGACAGGGGTTAGAAATCAGCCTAGGTCTGAGCCGCCGCCCTGTGCACGAACCGCAAGATTCTTTTTTTCTTTTTTTTTTTTTTTTTATCCTCAACTGCTAGTAATTACACTTAGAAATGCTCTGAAAGCCAAAACAAACAAGTGAGATATTTCCAGTGAGCTTTCAGTTTGTTATTAATCCTTCAAAGAAGGTTTTGTCCACAAAGCAATAGAGAAAGTTATCATGTTGCTAAGCCCACTTCCCTGCTTTGCGTGTTTGCGGCATCATTTCTCTCTGATGAGCGAGTTTGCGTACAGGCTGACATCTCCCTTTTTGGACTGGACATTTTCTCTCTCACATGATGGGAAAAACAAATTCCACGCTGAATCAGAACACAGCCTGCACAACTAATGTGATCTGGATTTGTTTCAAAGGACAGGGATTTTGGTCACTCGAGACCTACCTCAGAACTGACTGGAAGTAATTTTGTGCATGGGGTTTTTTTTTTCCCCCCACCGTACTATGAAGTATTACCTCATGAGCAGAGCATTCTGGGATGACAGTAAATATCCACAGATAGTGGGTATTTGTTTTCTGCCTCAGATTTCCTATTGCTTATCTCTGATTTTAAATAGAATCTATGGAAAACAACAGGCGTTTGCCTGATTTTTCTATACTACGTTATTTGCACGTGGATGTGGAAATCCCAGCACCTACTCATCCTGCACTGAGTCACTGGAATGCGCTTATCACAGGTGAATCTATTGAAGAAAGTCATCCTTATTGACACTTTGCCTTTTTCCTTGGAGCCTGTTCATGCATGACCTCATGGAGCTTCACAAGGGTTGGCTGAAGCCTGGGTGCAGTGTCCCTCTAATTAGCCGTATTATCTCACCCACCATTATATTTTACGACCAGCAGACATTATCTGGGCGATCTAATTCGAGAGGAACTGATGGGAATATTGCAATTCTGTTACTGACTTTTCTTCTCAAGCTTTGCAATTAATTCCCAGTGCCTTAGGCGGGCTGTAGTAGCAGTGACAGATGAGCTGTGCTCCATCACAGATGCAAACTAAAAGCCCGAGCTGCCATATTCAACTGGCTGTCTGATCCTACCACAGTTGGTGACTGACTCTGCTGTCTCTGACAAAACGATGGCAATGTAAAGGCAACGCAGGGTGATATGTTTCCCAAGGAGTTTAACAACTAAGGAAACTCCAGCCCATAGTAGCGAGGCATGAAAAGAGAGACCCATTTGCCTTTTCTTGCCCCATCTTCAAGCCTCGCAGATTTCTAGGAATAAAGCACCTCTTGTCATTGTCTAAAGTTGAACACTATAGTGTGAAAGACTATTTCCAGACTTCAAGATCTGAAGAATTAATTTAATAAGAGTTCAGTTTCTAAGGAAGAGATTGTTTATGAGCCTTTGAGCCAAGAGCACAGGTAAAAGCAATGGAATTTCTACTTGGCTTTGAAGACAGTGAGTTCATTCCAACGATTGGGATTTAGACCTAAAAGTCCTTTCAAAAAGGACTAGGGGCATTGTCAGGCTCCTGAACTAAAAACCTGGCCCACAGAGTTTGATGCTCACCCATGTGCCTCAGGGTATTCCCCTGGCTTGACCCAGCATTGTAAGTGCAGATCCCATTATATGGCAGAAAGTTTGCATAAGACTGGATTAGAACCAAATAAACCTCCTAAACCAAAACCCAACAACAGGCTGATGCCCAGATATCTGTGTGGTCACTTAAACCCGACCTACCGAATACATTTGACATCAGAAATTACAACCTAGTGAAGCATGGAGGTGACTCAGATGCCCACGTGTGTAAACACTGCTGCTCTGCCTCGCGAATGCACAGCCAGAGTACGTGCCGTCCGTCCGACTGAGCCTTCTTGGGGAGTAGGTAGAGCTAAAGCTTGAGGACCCCTTTGTCTCAAGCTCTGAAGACATCAGGATTTCAGGCTCCTTCTATAAAGCTCGACTAAGTTGGCAAGTGGTGGTGTAGTGCTGGCTGATTCCTAGTTTTAACTACTTCTAGTTTTAACTACTTCCTAGCTTTAACTGCTTCTCTGGATGGGGTGGGTATGGCTGTGAGAAAGTGAAGACTGACTGGCTCAAATTTGTTTTTAGAAACTAACCAGATGATTTGATTTTAGTTTTTCTTCATCTGACTGTAGGCCAGTCCAACCACATGAAGAAAAGGCTAGAGCATGGATCAAACATTTCCTGGCCAACACGGCACTGCTATTAGGGGAGATTTCCAGCAACCTCTGTCACAAGTTTCAAGATATTTATCAGAAACAAACGGAGTTTGAAATTTCATGACATTTAATTTTTTAAGACAGTAATTGCTTATTTCCTTACCAAAATTAGAAACAGAAAATGTTTTCCAAAGTCCTCTCTCCAGCAACTTCTATTGTGATTCGTTTTCTTTTCTTTGCAGCTAAGGCATTGATCCTCTTTATAACAGAAGCCCAATATGGTCTCAAACCAAATGAGCTCAGTTCAAATGCAGGCACGAGCAGTGCCAGGAGGGGAGCACTGGGTCTCATCTCCTGCTGGAGGAGTGAGGTGAGCGTGCTTTCAAGAGAATGACTAAGGCAGCTGTGAGATATAAGTTTCACTTTATCAGTCTCTCAAGGAGAAAACACGTTTGCTTGCCATTAAATTCCTTCTGGAAGCTACAATCCTTGTCCTTAAAAGCTTAAAGATGGCAATGGGTTTTCTGTAAAGTTGGTTCCAGCTCATCAATCTGAAGCTGAAGAGCAGAAAGAGAAGAATAACTGCTTCAAATAAATGGGTGTGTATATATGGGGGTAAATATATTATCATAATTTGGACAGAACCTTCCACAAAGTGACATGCAAAACCATGTGAACCACTGGCAGATTTTGGTTGCCTCTTAGCCTACTCTGTCAAGAGGGACCAGGAGTAAGAATGTGGACAGTTTGCAGGAGATGATCATAGGATTAAAAAAAAAAAAAAAAAAGAAAAAAGGTATATGATGCAATTGAATCATCTTGCTGGTGTTGCTTCCCATCTCCTTACTTTGCCTTGGTAATATGCCCAACAAAAGCACCAGCCACTGTAAATGGATGTGCAGGGAGATCACCGTGAGGCGATGCCCAGGCACACGTGAGTCCCTCTGCCTGCTTGAGGCTTCATCAAATGATCCTGATTGTGACTGCAAACTTTTTTTAACAGCTGTCAGGTCACCAGTCACTGCTCACCGTTTGTGGTGCAGGTAAAGTTTTAACTAGCACCATTATCTTTTGATGAATTAGCAGTGTTAAGCCAACTTCAATTATATTTACCTTCCACCCCTTTTTGCCACATCTCAGCTGTAAACAGTTGTAAAAGGCCTCGGTAACTCTTACAAATGATTGTACCACAGTTAATGAGAAATTCCAGTGTCCCACATGAGATCGTGCTTGGAATGCAAACTAAAACTTACCGGGCAAAGCAAATGAATTATCATTATTCTCACCAGTACTCCATGGAGCTCTCTGTGCTCCAGGGATCTTGCTGTACCTTCCGAGGTTTCAGAAGGACATGAAATTATATTGCCCCAAGCATGCACTGTATAACCTTCAAATCTCTGCAGCATAAACATGGGTAAACACTGGAAGAAATATTAATTAGCGTAATAGCAGGACCTGCAGATCCAACTGATGGGAGTGGGCAAAGGAATACATCATGTGTCTTCCTCTGAATGTGATCAGACTCACTCTCCAAAGCAGTTCTTGGAGGACTTCATTTCAGAGGGAGTGTTTCTGCTACTGAAAATAGCCTGCCCTCAACACAATGTAGCTAATTCGATAGCATTTCTGATGGGTAGTGACTGAAAACAGAGGCAGCTTTAAGGAGACAAGGTGAAAAAGAAAGCATTGGGTGTGGCCATATGGTTACATCCTTTTATCCTGCTGCTGGGACATCAGTATCCCACCCTTGAGCCCTGGGTTTTCCTTTTAATGTTACACTTTTTATCTCTGTACTCTACTGATTTGTTTTCTAACAGTTATTTTAAAGTCTAGATCTTCCCCTTTAGGCCTTTTGGGGCCCCTCCAGATTTGGAAAATTGTGATCACGGCTGAAGTTACTATCAGGAAAACTGTCATGGGTATCTCAAAGCTTTGATAAGGATGCTGTGCACGTGTGCTCACGCAGGATGGGTTGGTTCTGGGATCTTGCAGCACTTCTTGAGGTGGATGCCCTTGGAGAGATGCTGGTGGCTAGGACTGCAAAGCTGTTTATAGAGTACAGGGGAAAAGCTGAGGGAAGACCTCGCTGTCTTCTCCATCAGCTGGGCTATTGACTCTCCCTGCTCCCCTCTCCCTTCTGCAAAGCCTCACGCCAGACGTAGATGGTTTCTGGGTCCCTAATCCACAGGACAGCCTGTGTCTCATGGACAGGGTCACACAGCAGAAGAAAGAGGCTCAGGTCATGGAGCACAGCATCTCCTGTTACTTGATCCAGACACAGGCACGCAGACACTGATCAGCCCCACCTGCAGATGTGCTCTGGGGATGGGTCCTTATTGTGTCACCAAAGGTACTGAGGTCTGATGTGGTGGGAAGGTTGCTTATTGAGAAGCCTGCTGCCAAGAAGTCTGGTCTAAAATCTGACTCTAGGTTGACAGCAGCTGAATTACCCTCAACCCATGAAATCCTTGCAAAGGCTTTTAGATGTAGACAAACATCCAGTGGCTGCAAGGGTTACATTACACCTTGTGACTGGGAAAACTGGCAGCAGTCAGTTAGTCATGCAGGCTATAGAGTAATTACGGCTCCACAGACCCGGAGTACGTTTTGGATTTGCTCCACAGACACTGGGTAATTGCTACTCTATAGATACAAGGCTTTTCAAGGATTTAGAGGGCTGGCATGAGGTACAACCCCGTGGAAAAACAGCAAATGGGGCATGATAGAACAGGTACGATACTGTGTATTAATTTCCATGGAAACCCTCGTGGGTAAACTGATGCAAGACCAAACAGAGCATCAACTAGTAATTGTGCCGTGATAAGTGAGCACTTGCTGATCGGTGCTCGAGCTTGGGCTAAAGGTTTCTTAGTAGGGTCAGCTAGGATGAGATCATTAGTACTCTTTGGGGAACGCCTTGTCATACCCACAGGAGTTCTGTGGGTAGAAAAAAAAATAAAATGATCGCTCCTTAAGTAAAAGTGCTAAAAGATTTTTACCAATTGCCTGCTGACAAATCAGTGGAACATTTGAGTATTTGTCTCCTGGTGCAACTCTATCGAAACCAGCAAAACCACAGCGGAGTTGGACTTAATTTGCCCCTTTGCCTTTTGAGCAATTCAGTGTTTTCTAAATTCTTCCCTCTCTCATTTTTCATTTTTGCTGTGACTTTCCAGCAGGCAGCAGAGACAAGGTACATGCTGAGTGATCATCCTGTTCGGTTTTCCACATCTGACAGTCACCAAAAAAAAAAAAAAAGAAAAAGAAAATAAAAGGCGTGCAGAGAGGAAAGAGCAGTTTGCAGCAAGTGATAAGGGCTCTGCCTGTTGCTACCACAGGACATTGCTGGTGTTAGCTCCCGTGGGCTGGGTGATGGCACACTGGGGAAGCTTGGGGGCAATGGACCATCGAAGGCAAAAGAGATGGGACATGCAGAAAATCAGTGGCAGAGCAGGAAGGGAGCACAGGCAAGGGCTGGGCAAGGCTCTCTACGGCTGCCTGGATCCGTCCCAGGGCTGCCGGGGTGTCACGGCGTAGCTGGGCTGTTTCAAGTCAACCTCAACTGATTTATGGGCTGGATGGAGACCTATAAAACCTGTGGCAATTCTGCATTGGGGTTCTCTATGAAACTCAACAAAACTGGGAAACTCCAGCTGAGCTTTGTCCTGATTTTTCTAAAACTCGGATAAACGTAAACCAAAAACCTCAGCCCAAATACTGCCAAATTATGGGGAATGTGCCAAAACACAGAGTATTTTTAAATATCTTCCCCCGTTTTGTGGCTTATGGGATGGGCACGGGGTTATTAAGCAATAAACAAAGGAATACAGAGACAGTGTTCTGTGAACCCTGTACATGACCTTTTCCACGAGGTGAAGTTGTTGTATAAGACTTTCCTGTCTGAATGGGAAGGGAACGAGCAGAACAACACAATAAACAATCTCTTAGCAAATGCTGACAACTCAATTACAAGGGTATGGCTTAATTTCAAGGTCCCAGCCAAACTGAAACAGCTGTCGAGCCACAGTTGGGTGTCAGGCATCACAGGACCAGTTCCCCTCAGATCAGAAGGGCAGTCAGCAGGCCAGGGCTGCCCAGGGGAAGAAAGAAAAAAAAAAAATCAGTCTGTAGAAAAGTCTAAAAGAATCAAATGCATCTATCTACCATCAGGCAATAAGCAAGCTCTAGGTAGAGGGATACAGAGTGATTTACTACCCTTAAAAATCTGGTTTCCTTTAAAAAAAAGGATTTTTTTTCTAAATAAAAATAATTCTTCAAAATATATCATATTTGGTTCAGAGAGGGTCCTTTCTTTCCTGTATACCAGTGTCATTACTCCCAGGAAGCAGAGAACCACAAGCAGTGAAAATAGGTCAGGCCTGCTGAGGTAACAGGGATAATTACCTTCACTCCAAGCCTGCAAATAGGACAAAAAATGCAATTTCTCCCCAAAACTCGGGATGGGAAGCTGGGATGATGTATGCTTGAGAAGCCTGGGAAGCACCCAGACAGGTGCCCACAGCAACTCTGGCAAAGCATCAGCAGCTGGACCATCTGCAATTGGGGGGAGAGGGAGGGAAGGAGAGAAGGCAATTAACTCTTCCCCATGAGGAAGAGCAAGAAATGCAGTGTTTGTCAATAGGAGAGATGAAAAAAAAAAAACAAAGCCAACCCTCAAACCAAATGATCCTAACTCCACCCATCAGATAAGCTAATGGAGCATTAACACTTCTCCATTTCACCCTTCCTGCCCTGCCCTGCCATTTGCAAATGGAACAGGCGCCTCTGCATCCCTTTGCTCTTGCTAAGCTGCCCATCCTATCCCACATTTATCTGCTGGAATCACAGCACACATATCAGTTCCTGTTATTAAATCAACAAAAGTGTTGACAAACGACAGCAGCTTTCTCCATCCTGGACTGCTGATGGTGTCATGGGGACCCGTCCTCCCTGGGGAGCAGGGACCATGTCCAGAGCTCTGGAAGGATTTGGTGATGGGGCAAAGGGTCTAGGTGCCAGTGCTTACCCAGTGGGGTTTACAGCCCACACTCTTTCCAGTTTGCTTGCAATGGGATGGGGATGAAGGCCTGACTTTCTAAGAGCTGCTGAATGAAATACAAAGCATCCCCTTCTCCTTTACAGGGATTAACAGAGCTGTTTTCCTGAGTGCAAACAGCTCAGTGACTTCTCAGGTCCTTTCAACGGCAGTAAATACTGTGATTATGCTCCACCTACCCTGTAGTCTTCACAGGTCCATTAAACTCTATCCTGGCTTGAAGCTTGTGGATTTAAAAAGATTGGTTTTCAAAGGCTGGACATAAAAAAATTATCTGTTTTCCACCAATTCATTGAAGTTTACGGGCGAGGTGTCATTTAGCCTCTGTCTAACCTCCTTCCCTCAGTTTACAGCCCAGAGAAGTTCAGGCTTTGAGCCTGGTATATCTTCTAGAAAGACATCCAGCCTTTTGCGTACCCAGGTTTTGTGCATTAGTGCCCCTGGTTATGAATTCTCCTAGGAGTTCAGAGTATCAAAATGGGATGGGAACAAGTTCAGTAAATAGACCAGATGGATACTGCACGAGTCACCAGCACTGGGCAGAGTTCCCTTACTGCAAAACACTCCACCTTCCCCCTCAGAAGTACAATACACGTAACAAAAAGGACCCAACTGTGTTTGAAAGAGAAGCGTTTTTAAGACAGAGAGCTTTGTTCTTATCCTTACTGCTCCAGACACAGACCAGAGTGAAATGGAGCAGGGGATGAGGCCAAAACTAATATTATTTTTGGAAAGAGATTGATCCTGGAAAGTAAGTACATGAAAGAGGAAGAGAAACACGGGATTGTTAGCTAAGGTCACTTTGAGGTCTGGCACACATGACCCAAAAAAGCCCCAGAGCTTTGGATTCAATCACCCCAAACAATGAAGGAATTGACTGTGATTACATAGTTACAAGAGAGCACGGTGGTAATTTAACAGTCGGAAATTGAATAAAAGAAGGCTAGGATATCCACAAACAAGATGTTCTCTGCCATGTTATGAAGGGTTTAACAGAAGCCATAAGCCCTTTTAGGTGAGCCTGCCGCTAACATCAGCCTGCCAAGAACACGACCGTCCTCGGGAGTAGGGGAATATTGTAAACTGCTGGGACTCTGTGGCTGGGCACATAACTCCACTTTCTCACCACTTCCTTCCTTCACAGTAAATGGAACAGTAAAAAAAAAAAAAAAAGAAGAAAATTAAAAAGAAAAAAAAGTGGGTATCTGGGTAAGCCAAATCCTCATCCAGTTTCCCAGTGCCCTTTCCTAACGCCCTTTATTAGAAAGTGCCTGAGTAATTAAGCACGTAAAGCTGAGGCTGTCAGGGGATGGAGGACACTTTCCACTCCTCCACACGTTAGGACATCGGGAATTTAATCGAGGATGGGACATTGGGAGCAGTGGCTTGATTCAGCACTGTACACTTTCACCTGAAACTGGGTTATTTGCTCTGTTTTATTGTCAATATAATACACCAGGAACCAGAAGGACCCTGGTCCAAGGTGGAAGTTTGCCTTAGCTGAACCAGACTAAGACCTGGGAAGTGTAAATATTGTTTCATGTTCCCCTCTGCTTTGGGTATGTTACAGACAGCCCTGGCTATAGGGTGAGGAAAAGCAGTTTGCTAAAACATCCACTGAAGCAGCAATTGACACTTGGATTAATAAGCACAGAGTCCATCCCTGGAACAACCACAACAGGCAAATAAATGTCACAGCAGCCTCTAATGACAGACTCCTTTAGGGCTTATTTCTGAAGAGTGCACAAAAAACCAACCTCCGTAGAAATCCTTTGCTGTACTTTCTCCTCTTTTTATAAGGCCCTGAGGCTAATTAGCACCCAGCAACTCATCAAGAAAGATAAAACTTCATTTAGGGCTCACTGCCTTGACACACAGTTAAAGGATCAGGGAAACAAGTCTTTTTAGGTATCTTATAGCCCACAGACACGGAGTACCTGTAAGATGAGAAGATGCTTAGCTTTAATGAGCTCCCTAGAACTTGCAGACACATTTAACAAGCAGAATTCCTGCCTACCCGGGGTCTGATATCAGAGTGCTCTAGTCATTAGCCCTCGATTGCCTCTCTCTGCTTTGCCTCCCTGAAACCTACTCAGATTTGGAGAGGTGTGGGAAAGAAACTGCTTTGCTATGTACAAAATAGGGAGGGATTATACTTCAGGAGAAAATGCAAAGAAGGGGGAAGAGATGAAACATTAACAAAGCTTAATTTCTTTTAAATTAAAACAAAAAATTGATATTATTATAAGCATGAATTTGCTTTAAAGGTAATAGGCAACAAAAGAACCAAACCCTTACCAAGAGGTTAAGTGGTAGTCTCCATTTTATCCCCACACATCCAACATTTATTTACATATCAACATACCTGGTTCTTCCTTGAGGCAGCCCAGCTGCTGCTGCCCCTCGCAGGGAGGGCAGACCCCCAGTAAGCATTGAGCTTCATGAAGCTGCCACGTTGAACATCAGATGGAGCCCAGCGAGGTCCTGCACCTAAATCCCAGTAGTGCTGTGGCTTGGGCATCACTTCCACTGTGACAGCCCCTCCCAGATGTACACAGTGCATCCTTAGTCAAGGAATTCAGGTGGACAAGTTTTCAGATACACAGTCCAATCCTCAGAGCAACTGGAGTAATTGGGAGCTGGAGCAACGATTATCATAACATGAGGTTTGGGTTCAGACACCAACTCTGCAATGGAAATTAAAGAACTCTGTTTTAAATAGCTCCCTATGTAAGTTTGAAAGAAAATAAGTTGTCAGGCTGTTGCAAAGCAATACTTTCGTGTCAGGGGCAATGCTCTTATGAAAGACCTTGGGTTTCAGATTGAGGGGAATTACCTCTAACCTGAAAATAAAACACTCACCCCAGTGGAGAATGCTTCAAATTCTCTGAAAGATTCTTTTTATCTTCTCTAGCACCACCTCCTCAAGCATTTAATAACCCTAGACAATAAAGCATTGAAAAGTGCAACATTTCTAGATATGGAATCAGCAAATACTCAATAACAGAGAAATAGAAAATGCCTTTTCCTGCTTTTTTTCATTAAACTGAGCTGACAACAAGCTAAATTTCACTTCCTTCCCACATTTAAATAGAAAGACATGTAACAACACATCACAACTGATACAATTGACATTTAATACCGATCATCTGTAATGAAGATCTCCTGTGATTACTTTTCTAATTCCTGTTAACACAACTTCCTAATGCTTAATAAATCCCTCCCTAGTTTGCCTAATGACTTTCACACTTGGCTTGTGAGTTTTTTATAGTGTGTGTGCAGACAACAGACAGTAAAGGTAGTCATAAAACCACAGCCACCCACGCCATCAACATACCAACTGTTGTACTTTCTAACCTGGGATTGTTTTCCAAGCCTTAAATAATCAGCTGAGCTGATTTGCACATTTCTCAAACTTAATTAGACCTCAATATGCATGAAGATCGTGAAGATTTTTGTTCTGGATGATAATACTTGTACCTCATCTTGCTTTGCCTTCTAACTAAATATCCCCTAATTGTGTATTTACATTTGCTGGCATGTGCAAAACATTTCAAGTAGATGGGCAAAGCAGCTAATTAGTATTGTACATTCTGTACTTGCAGGGTACACCAGAAAATTGTTCAGTGGAGGCAGGTTATCAAGGACATAGTCAACTTTATTCAATAAATAGGAGCCATCTATGAGGACCCTGCATTAGTGCTCTGAAAGTTATATCCAACAGGGTGGGCTTTCTCATAAAATCTTTTCATGAAATCACATCCAGACTTTTGCTGATTAACAACTTGGAAAAATAAGGGTCTGTGGTGCAGGTTGTGCTTCTACATGGTGGTTTTGTTTACTGCTTGCTAGGTTCCCATTCCCAATAAGAATTAGCAATTCTCCACTCAGACCGTGCATATTCTTGTTCCTTTGCTTACTCCTCCTGTGGAAGCTGTAATTGGCAGCATCAGCAAATGTGCAGCAAAAAAAAAAATGTAATAAATAAAATCGATAAACAAACATTCTGTGTGGAAAATGAGTGGATTTCTTGTGTAAGTATATTCCTGTGATTTCTGAATATAATAGAAGGAACATATGTAGGCTTTAGTGCAATGCTTTGAAAAGTCTGGTTAGAAGCAGTCTAAGATTCAAGGGTTTCTCTCTAGAGACCGGAGCAGATTGTTCACAATTATGCAGGAGTGTAATGGGGATTATAAGGAGCTATATTTCTTCGTAATGGGGATGAGGATAATGTAGTTTAAAACCACAGACTTGACTTTGCTATGCTTTGACATGCAGTCATCTGCCAGCTGGTTGCTTTATCACGAAGGCAGCTTAAGAAGGCAAACATGAGAAGCGGTTGGGTCCGTACCAGAGATTTTATGGGTCATTAATGCAGTTTTCTGGTAGTGGTGGTGCCAGGAGATGTGATTGCTGCTTTATTGACAAACACGAGTTCAGGCGTCGGGTTTGTGCATTACGCAAAATGGTCCAGGATTTACCTCCAGAACAGAGCCTGGTGAAGTGTGCTGAAGTGGGGAGAAATTGGAGACATTTCACAGAATGGCTGGAAATATTTTGCTGTCCTGTTATCTCATTTATTTATTTATTTCTCTCTTTATTTTCTCCCCACATTCTGTACTAGAAAATCTGTTCCAAATTGACTACTAGCTTTATTTAATTAAATTGACCTTAAACTGTGCCTCTGATGAACACTAAGGCTGAGAGCATAACAAGAAGCAAAACAGGCCTCAGGTTGCTGCAGTAATTCCACTAATATTAAAATCTAGCAGGTCCATTAATAAGAATGCTAATAGCCCCTCTAATAAACCTGCCAGTGAGCCTGTATGTGGGTTTTGCTTGGACTTCTGGCCCTTTTTCTGCACATGCAAACAGGTATGGACCAGATGTGAAGTGATGGACTTTACTAGTGGTACCGTGTTTGTTTTCGGTGGGGGACCCAAATTTAAACAATCGACTAGAAATCAAGTAGTGCTACTTCTCAAGAGCTTGTGAATAATTAGCTATATTGTTATAGAGGACATACAGATATATATATATTTCAGACTTATCTCCCCAGTGCACAGACAAGGCTGAGGCACAGACTCCCTACCCCAGTGACACAGAGGGAATAGAGCTGGCCTGGTCTTCAAAGCATCAAATTCCTTTTATTTTTTATTGATATTTACAAAGCTTTTTCTGACAGCTGAGATTCAGGCTGGTGACACAGACAGTGTTAGGCAGAGAGCTGAGAGATGTGATCTTCCAGGCACTGTTGGCAAAGGTTTTGCTAAATAAGGGTCTCTGATACTGCTGGAGAGGACACTGAGCATCCCTGCATCTGCATAATGTGTTTACTGAGGATCACAGTTTTAGTACCACTAAATTTTAAATATATTGCATGGACTTGCAGAAGAAGCAATTACCTTACAAAGGTCTTCATTTGTATGTGATGATCAATACTCGCTGTGTAAAAAACCCTTCTAAACAACCAAAATCAATGTGTAATGGTTCATAATAGTCACTACTATCACAATCACTCTAATCAGCTCTTTTCCTGCCTTAATTGGTCATGTACAGCAAAGCACAAGCTTGGAGCAGACCTTCCCAGAAGGGACTACTGTAATATTAGATGCAGTCAAAGTTAAAAGGAAACATAAAAATTGTATTTCAGTAGAAAAGTCTGGCAGGTAATGGGATGTTCAACTGAAAGAGGTCAGGAGGGAGACCTCATTTCAAACCAAGATTAAAACTGAGATAAGGCTCAAATTCAGAGGTTTGGTGAGCAGTTTTGCTATTTGTTTTGTTTTTGTTTTGTGGGTTTGGTTTTGTGTGTGTGGGGGGGGTTGGTTGGTTGGTTGTTTTTTTGTTGTTTTTTTTTTTTTATGAGATTTTTACACAAAATGTAGTTTCTGTAAAAAAAAGCAGGTTAGGCATGTTTTCTGAAAAATAAAATAGCCATTAGCTTCAAGAAACCAAAGCCAATAATAAATTGCTAATGCTCCTTCAGTGCTCCCAAAACCAAAAAGAAATAAAGCTTGAAAAGATAAGTTATCCCCTCAGCAAAATTATCTCCCAAGAACCTGGCAACTTTCATGAGCTATAAAATTCAATTAACATTTTTTGCTTTGTGTGTCACACTTCAATTAAGTTGAAAGCAGATTAATCATATAGAACAGGAGTGTATTTAACATGAGATAATGTGTTGGGTTTCAGGACTTTGCTACTCTGGTTGTGATTCAAACCCAGAATGGTCTGTAGCTTGTTTATGTCTTTGGAAGTGGAATGGGATGGGAGTGATCTGTGGTGTGTTTATCAATTGGGAAAATGACTAGAACTGCACTTGAAGAGCTTGGAACAGTCTTTCCCTGCAAACTGCTGAATCCACGCTTGGCACTGAAAACATTTTAGCGACAGGGTAAAAATGACAACTGGATCTCTGAGAGGGTTCTATAATCTTCACAATATGGACTAGGAAATGCTCCATGCCTTGGAGAAAGGTCATTTTGTTCAAATGCAGAAGGACTTGTTTGGAAAAGCTTGCTGCTTAGGTACCAAAGTCCCCCTGCGTATTTTTAAAAATCCCAACGGTCACTGCCTTTGAAAATCTGACCCAGGAGATCTGCACCAGCAGCTTTTTCCTTGCAAAAGGAAAAAGATGATGTTTTGGTGATTTTTGGCAGTCGAGGTGAAGTCAAGAGCTCTGGGTGTTCATTCTGACACTGCTGTAGCTTTTAACAAATCATTTACACTTGCAAGCTTTGATTTCCCAGCTTTAAATCAGGACTAACCCCACTTCCCCTGCTTACAGAAGGGTTTGTGAAAATAAACGGACCTATAACAAAGAATGCTGTTCAAATGTAAGTTCTTCCAGGCAAAGGAGCATCAATTCGTTCGACATCCGTGCAGTGCTGGGGGGTGCGGGGGGTCAGCTCCCCATCAATATCAAAGGAATGCTACAACTCAAAAAATGCTCAGGGCAATGCCTTCTTGAGTGATAAAGCTTAGCAGCTAGTCTGTCCACACTGATGAATGACATAGGTATGAAAAGATTAATTTGGATACCTTACCAAAATATCCAGAGCTTAGCCTTGCAGGCTGACAAAATTTTACTGGAAAACTCATGAGTTAAAACACTGACTACTTCTGCCATTTCAGCACTTCCAGCTTGAGCTAAGAATTGGAAGCTTAGCATGCAAAGGAAAAAAAAAACTAATGGGATTTGTCAGAAACTTCAAAGAAGTTTGGCTCTATAAGTAATAAAGGATCCAAGACTGGCTATATATATGTATATTTACTCTAATTCAAGTAGTTTCATAATTACAAAACAAACAGAAGCAGAAAACAGAAAAAAACCAACCAACCCAAACTTTAATGTGCCGTGTGGCCAGGAGTAGTTGGAGAGAAAAAGTTTTCCTCTCATGTTTCAGCTGAAAGTTTTTAGTTATTAGAGATGATTTAAACCCTAAAAATTCGAAAAGATTAGAATAGAAAACAATAGTGGTTACAGGCATCAACTTTTCAGAAGAGACCAAAAAAGGTGGTAAATGAAGAAGAAAAGAAGGAAAGGAGAAAGAAAAAAAGGAAGAGAAGAGAAGAGAAGAGAAGAGAAGAGAAGAGAAGAGAAGAGAAGAGAAGAGAAGAGAAGAGAAG
>JANIJG010003020.1:36653-53457 GCA_024611175.1 Megaceryle torquata | reverse complement strand
AAGAAAAGAAAAGAAAAGAAAAGAAAAGAAAAGAAAAGAAAAGAAAAGAAAAGAAAAGAAAAGAAAAGAAAGAAAAAAGAATTCTTCAAGCATAACCCAAATGCTGTAGTAAATCATTGTATGTGCTAAATAAATCAGCGTGATACTGATAAAGCTTCTTTGGCTGCTTTGAGTCACTTTTCAAAGTTTTTTAAACTGGTGGTTACATCCCGTCTGTGATATTTAGTTGTGTAACTAATCAGGTGGGCCAAAAAAGTATCAATAAATAAATCTTTAAGAAACATAAAATGGGATTTGGCTCAAAGAGCAAAAGGACCTGTGCAAGAAATTTCCACATTAAAAAAACATTGCTCTTTCTGAATCCTGGGGTGAAGGAACAGTTTGAAATGAAACAGACAATTCCATAATTTTAGGGGGAAAATATTTATTATAAAAGAGACAAGTTCACCAAAACATCCAGTCCAAGTTTAAATTAGAAAAAAATCTCTCAGTCCCCTGCTCAAGTTTGCTCGCAGTTGTAAGCTGGAGCGTGATGGATTCATTGGCTTGGGAAAGACTGAAGCCGTCTGCGTAAGCACTGCGATCGCTGATTTTGTGATCCAGAGATATCCTCTATTCTAATCCTTCTCTAGAAGATCCAGAAGACAAACTTTGAGCATGGGACCTTCTTTTTTTTTTTTCCTCCAAAGAACTGTGCTCTAGATAGCAAGGCATCATTTCCTCCAAAGTCTTTGTAACTGCAGTTGGACCGATGGCGAGCAGCAGAGATTTTTTCCTAGGATCAGAAAGGGCCAACAGAAACATCTCAAAAAGGGCAGCTGGGCACTTGGTACTGGGCTGTCTTGGTCTGAGATAAAGCAATAGGTCTGCAGTGGAGTTCTGGCAGGATTTCAGCTCCTCTTAGGAGGACCAACATCAAGTCCTCTCATAGCAGGTCCACCAGGTATCTTACGTACTTTATTTTAAAAGGTTGACTGCAGGAGGAGGGACCACCCAGCCCTGCTGGATGTACTTTCTCCAGCTGTCTTCTGACAGTAGGTTCTAGAAGTGTTTGCAGATGTGCAGCACGAGTCATGAGGGCAGAGAGGGATTGCTTTAGCCACAGCCATGGTCCTACCAAGGCTCTGCCCTCCCCACTGCTCTCACAGTGTTGCAGAGTCAGCACAGGAATGCCCTTGATTGGTCAACAGGGACTGGATAAGGATGCTCTAAGCTGGGGATCTTGCTCCTTTGATTCATCCATGACTTTAGGCTTTTCAAAGCATGAAGTTCTGCTCAAAATGTGGAAGCCACTGCATTTTATGGACAGTAAAAAGAGTTACCCTGTCCTAGGTTTCTTTATTTCTCTTTTTAGTTCCTTTGCTACATTGGAACTGAAAAAACCCACCCAAATAACCAAAGAGTAAACAAACTAAAAGAAGTAAAGGAGCTGGAACAAGACTACTAAACCCACAAACAATTCATTAGCATCCAAGTATAATCTTCTGTAAAAATTTACATTGGTTTATTTGCTAATCAAGTTCACTACCCCTGGCACCAAAAGCAATTTTTTTTTCTCATTTCCCTCGCTCCACCCAATTGTTGCACTGAGTGTGGCTATTTTTGCTGTTGATTAAAAAAAAAAAAAAAAAAAAATTAATAATAGTATGAAAACCAGTGCTGGATAACTGCATATTACATGTGCATGAAAAATCTGTGCTGGCACAGCTCTGCGTAGTGTTTTGCAGGTGAGGTCATTACAACGACCAAGCACATCTTTTGTTTCTGACTCTTGGAAATAGGTCAAGCTTGGAATAGGGAAAAGGGGAGGGAGGGAAACCTTTATTTTTGAATATCCTTCTGTCTCACTTCATATTTTTGATGCCACTGATGACCAGTGTTAAGTCCACTCCTGTAAGCTGGGTATTCAGAGACCAAGACTCCAGGCTAATGATCCAGAGTAGGGAATTTTCTGTGATGGGAAGCCCAGTGCTGCCATTAGGCCTTGCTGACAAGTTTCCATTTTTGAGATTTTGATGAAAATTCAAGAGAGCAAATAATAAACAGCCTTGGAAAAAATAATATATATATATATTTGACACCAACTTTGCAAAATGCATGTTTTCTCCCCATTTTATCCTCTGAGAGATCATTATGGCTAACAGCAGTCATTTGATATAATTGGCTGTGTAATTTTATGACCTCAATTATAGCAAATTGTAGTTATAAGCACATGTTCAGGGATGCAACAAATCTCAGAGCATGAGACAGTCGATTATATAAAAAAAGGAAACCATTCCCTCTATTTTTGCTGTTGCAGGTGAGGACAATGTTACTGCAGAACTCACTGCCTGGGATGGGTCAACTGCAGAGACAGAACATGGTGACTGAAGGCACTGTATCTATCTTCCTGTGCCTGTTTGGGTGGCTAATTTATACCACAGTGGTGACAAAACCAGTTGCTTTGTTGCACAACTCTGGAGAAAAAAAAAAAAGATTTCTTGAAGAACAGCCAGATCTTTAGATCTGTATTTTATCTCCTGAGCTAGAGACTGGGGCTCTTCTGCAGGTCCTCTTAGTAACCTGAAATGGATCAAATGATGATGAAACTGTCCTTAAAATTTTCATCTGGGGTCATTCAAAAGGGAAAACAGGTAAAAAGTCTGGATCCAGCTTTGAACTTCCTTTAGTTAGTGCGTTGTTTGGGTTCTGGGGCTTGGTTTTGGTCCATCTTAGTAAACAGAGCTGACAAGTACAACCTGGTTAATTCATCATGCATCTGAAAATGGAATAAGGAAAAAAGCAAATCTAGTTCTATTTCTTCAGGGGATGCAAGCCTGAGATTAAGAAGAATAAAATATCTAGAAGCTTACTTTAAAAATAACAGAAGGTTCATCATCTTTCTTTAATCCATACCCAAATGTGACCTAGAATCAGCCAGAATTCAAAGCTTTCAAGACAGTTTCAGAGTTTCTCTGAGCTCATGACATGTATTATATATGTCTGTATTATATACAAAACTGTTTTGCAGTGAACTAGGAAATGATCAGTATCCAGCATGCCACCAGGGACTCTTTCAAACTATATAATTAGAATAATTTTACTAGTACTGGGCAGGGCAGGGCTTCAAAAAGCAATTCAGAGGCAAAAGGGCAAGCAGCCAGACCATGCCGCGTGGAGCTGACTTACGTACGTCGCGTTTATACTCCTGACACAAAGGGGCCCTTTCTAAGCTATCGTGAGAGCAGAGGAAAATTGTGTAGGGGGTAAAAGTGGGAACAGAGGGATGCTCTGTGCCCAGGACATCCATTCCTGGTGTGGTCACCACTTCTGTCGCAACAGTTGGCCAGTTAATGTAAGGTTACTAACCACATTTTGCAAAGAGTTTATCTGTCCCAGTGGAGGCTTATTACCTTCATTCATTCATTTTTATAAAGAGAGGATTATCTGTAGTGCAAAGAAGAATCAGTTTTGTGCAGAATTTCCCAGAGGCAGAGATCCACGTTTTCATGAGGTTTCCTCATTTTCATTTGTGAATGATTTTCCCCCAAAACATCTTCTCTGTCTCCCTTCATATGCTCCTTCCCTTAGTGCCTTCTGGCCTTCAGCAAAGTGTTTGTTCAGCCACACGCCTCTCCCTCTCTGGGAATATTTGTCTTTTACTTGTTACAGGGAAGATCTTCAGCCTTAGAGGAAAGATATAAACACATATTAATCCCTCAGGGATTACACTGACTGCCTTGGTGACATGATTTGCTTTAGAATTACTGTTCCTCTTACATCGGACTCATGGTGTCACAAAAAGAGTCTAGAATAAACAAAATCCTGTGTTACACCTTATTTTGTACCGATGCAAATATCTAAGCTCGCCTTCCTCCCACAACGCAGTATGTATGGGAGATGGCAACTGGTCCTCTTGAAACCTAGAAACAAACAGTTTAAGATGTAGAGACAAAATCCGACCACAGACACCCTGCTATAAGTCTGAATTTTGCTGCTGTCATTTTGATGGGTATGAAGTTGCCTATTCTCCTCCTTCTCTGAGGTACACAAATGCACTGGGGTAAAAAGGTAAGTTCTATCAGTACCAGGAGCCTGCTTCGCTGCATTGATGTTAAGATCCTAACTGGATCACTTTTGTGCTCAACTTTTTTTCCGCCTTGCCTGAACTTAGTTCTGGCAGAGGGGTTGGACTAGATGATCTTCTGAGGTCCCTTCCAACCATTAACATTCTGTGATTAGTAGTCCTTGAGGCTACTGCTGAGTTACTTGTGATGAAGAGGACACAAACAGGCTGGGAGCATTAGACCTCATCTGAAAAGTAAAAATGCAAGAGATGCTACCAAATTACCAGATCTACTAAAGTCCCAAGTTCAGAAGGGACTTTGCTACTCAGGACCCTAAATCCTTGTAAAGAAATCATCAGCTTAGTGTAACTAGTCCTAGTCTTACCCTAATATTGTTGCACGTTTGCCCCTCTCTGGTGAAAACCCATCTTTCAGTTCCTGTCTTGCTTGGTGTGTTGTTTGGCACTGGATGGGAAATGCAGAAAAGCACCGTGTGTAATCCAGAGTAGCTGAATCTAAGGATCCCTTCTGAAGTATTCATTCTATAAAGTTATTTTCCTCCATTTCAAGATACATTATTCCCTGGTGGTCTGGGCAGGCAGAGTGGGAGCTGAACGTTGTGCTGCTGGGGAATTAGCTTTTGGGTGTGAGTGTGGATGGGGGTCTTGTCACTCCTGCTTTTTCTAACCCTTTCTGTGATATTTTTTCCCTGTTCTCACCTGGATGGGATGCACCTGGCTGAGTACGACTCCTAGACTTGAAAACTCAAGCCACCAACCTCTTTGTACACTACAAAGGGCAGAACAGCAAAACAGAGTTTGCAAGAGAACTGTTCTTGGCAAAGTGCTCTGAAGGGCATTGGCATTATATAAATACCATCTGACAGTCGAGGCAAAAGATTCCTACAGAGGATAAGTTAAAACCAATTAACCTAGCAAGAAGTTAGTCCTTCCATTATGATAGCAGCTCTGCTCTGATAAAAGCAAGAATTCAAACAAGTTGATGATTTCATCTCCTTGGCACGCAGATGACTGCACAGCTGCACAGCTGAGATGTCACAATGAAAGCAAATGCTTACAAAAGGTTGTTGTTTATGGTTTTGGCTTGTAAATGTAACCTGCCTGTGCTCCCCATACATCCCAGGAATGTCAACAGTGGCTCGAGCGTACATCTATTCCCTCTAATCCAGGGCAATGCCAAATTACAAGTGGTAGATCATCTGGCTTTTGGAGCTCAAAGCAGCAAAAGGATCAGTGCAAATGCACTGAGAAAACTTTTATATTGGCTCAGGAAATACATATGCAAAGGAGACCAAACTTACTCTGCCAGAAGAGCAGACTAGGTGAACTGTGTTAGCCTTCTCCTCCCTCCTGCCACAGGCACTCAGAAGACATTGAGTTTTATCCCCCCAGTCCTCCCAGATGGATTGCAGAAAGAAAAGAATAAATGGAATCAGAGATTTGCAGGACTGTAGTCCGTAAAGCTGTTTGATTTAAAGTGCTCTCAGTGTAGGAACCTGACAAACGGTCACGTTTGGTAGAAGAGAAAAACATTTGAAACGTCGAGAGAGCAGCTGTGCTTTGTCCATTTGTGCCTCATGCATTTGTCAGGGGGGCTGAAGCGCAAGCTTGTCTTGCTCCACAGGTTGCCAGTGCTGATAGGAGCGAGGGTCTGACGCAGCACGGGAATTCCCTTCCCTCCAACATGCAAGAAAATCATTTGGGATGTTAATCCTTCCCATCAGAAGGAAAGGATTAGCAAAACACGGAGAGAAGATGAAGTCTGGGGGCAACTTCCAATTCTTGGCGACGAGGGGGAAATTTTTCTTCAGCTGAATTCCTTCCTAATAGGTTTTTGTCCCACTTTTTCTGAACTAACTTACTGTCTCCTCTTTACTCCAGAACTTAGACCACAACTCACCCCCTCCAGCCTTTCATCTAGGTGGTCTGTATCTCCTTTATTTTATTTTTTTGCAACTGAAGTTTTCCACTGCCCTTGGTCTTGTACGGTTGTACCCGACGTGCCAGAGCCCAGCCTGCTCTTGAGGACAGCTGCCCTTGCAATATCTGGGTGCTAGATTTGCACAGAACTACATCTTGCCTCTCAATTTTCTTTGAAATGTGAGAGTTTGGGGAAGGGAGAGAGGAACAACAAAACAAACCAAACCAAAACAAAAACAACCTACAACTTAGATGACCTGCAGAGTTTTACTGCCAGTTTGTAATAGGAACCTGAAGTCTGTAAAATGATGACAAGTATGTGAAATTGTAAGATGCTGGCTGACATTTCGGAGTACAAATATCCACAGCTTCATCCAGATTGCAAAATATTAATGATTTCAAATGGAAAAATCTAATGGGCCAAACACTGGCTTGTCTTTTCTATTTTAGGGACACCTAAAATAGGATTTTTGTTGTTTTCTAACAGAAATCAAGCATATTCTGGAAGTGAAATGACTCGAATATAAACATGTGAAGTACTAGGAAAAATTAAAAAACACAACAAACTGAACCCCCACAATATTCACACACAGTCGGTTTTCAGGTAAATACATAGATCAAGAGTCTCATCAGGTTGAAAATGTCTTTCTTTAAATTAAGAATCTCATTCCAAATGCTCAAAATCTTAATACTTTGAGACTTTCCTGGCACTTTATATTATTAATTGGTATGCAGTAGCTTAATAATTCTGCTGACTTTTTCCTCAGTGTTTCTGTTTCACTTTCTGGCTCTCGAGACTATTCCAGAACAATAAGATTGGGTTTAACACCACCAAATACAATAATGACATTTAAAGTACCTTTCAACCACAACTTTTCTGGACTTCCTTAAGAAAATGTCAAACTGCCATTTCTTTCTCTTTTTTCTTTTTTCTTTTTTTAATTTTTGTTTTTGGAACAAATAAGGATAGATCTCCATTGTCCTTTCCTTCTATCCATCTGAATTTCTCTAGATTTTTTTGGTGGGTTTTATTTTGTTAAGACCCAGCAGGCACCGTGCCAGCCTCGTGGTCAGGTGCAGTAATCCAATGAGTGTATAATTTTCAATTGCACATACACAAATTAAACTGCAGCTGCTGTCCACAGTTAACCTGATCTGCTCACGGAGACATCATTAGGGAAAATCAATTAATTTTTCCATACTCCCAAATAGTGCTGAAGTTGAATAGAAGGAGAAGAAAGAGAAAAGAGGTAAAAAATAAAAAGGACTTGTGTGTCTATTGTGTTGGAAAGATGAAACCCAGGGTATTGAGTAGCCAGGTTAATGCAGGTCAGTCACAGTTAGAAAGAAAGGAGATACAAGTAGTTTGTATTACATGTTATATATGAAAATGAGAGCTGGTCAACCATGAAACGAACCTGCTTGGTACTCAAGAATGACTTCCTTAATTTTTCACCAGATACTTTTTTCCATGTACTTCTGCTTTATAACCCTGGGTTGAGATTACTTAAAGGTGAATGGAAAATGTTATATTAAAAATTAGAGGAAAGCCTGTCCTGAAAAACTTTTGACACTGGCTTCAGACTCCTGAAGGTTCAGGGATTTGTTATAATTTGTTAAAAATTAGCTGTAAAATAAGTACTTGGAAAATGGAATATGCTACAGATGGATTTTTTTTTTTCCTTATTTAATTTTTTAATCATAAGCCAGACATGGAAAAAACCCCAAAGAGGGTGCTTAATAGAAACTCATTGCACAGAGCAAAAGATAGACCTCTGAACAAAAATCCATTAGGATGGCTTTTATGAAATGAAATGGAGCTGAGTGTATTCCAGGTTTTAATGGAAATTAAAAATTATCATTTTTTTTTTAAGGATGGACGTTTCAATTTGGGTATATTAATGAATTTTTAGAAATGCTGTAGTTGATGTTCACTACAAAAAAACCCCCAACCTTATATTTGGTTAAGAAGATTAAACCCACTATTTTTGCAAATTCTTGCTTGAAGATGGACATGTTCTAATAATAATCTGAAAGGAATCATCAATAACTGAGCTGGTCAGAGAGAATTAATCCTATTCAAGTGTTTGTTATAATTATATTTTCTTATGGAAGTAGTAGCTGAAAACAAAATAAACCCAAATCACTCTAGAATAGAACCTGAACAACTATATTTTTTTCCCAAAAATGTCACACTAGAATTAATTAGATGTTTGGGGTTTTTTGTTTGGTTGGGGTTTTTGTTTGTTTGTTTTTGTTGTGGGTTTTTTTGGGGGGGGGTGTGTGTTTGTTTTTTAATATAGATGGTATCAATAAATGTCTCCTAGACAGGACAGAGTTATTGGTGACGTGTTTCAAGCATTAATCCATGCATTTATAGAATTTTTAGACAACTGGTGGAATACCATTCATAGAGAATTGAACTTCTTCTTTCTTTTTTTTTTTTTTTTAAACACTGGATGGTATGATAAGAAACCCAGAAAACTTCCTGAGTACGGCACAGATGATGCAACAGGGTTGTGTGATCTCAGAGGGTTATGAGCAGCTCGCTACGTGATGCTGAGCCTGCTCCTGGGTTGCACCAAAGCAAAAGAACACGAATCACAGCAACTGAGCAGCACCTCCAGTAGCACCAGCACCCAGCACTGTCAGTCCCTGCAAGCAGGTGTCCTGCTCCTGGGAATTTCAGCCACAGGAACATAATAAACCAGGAAATTCCTGCCCCTAGTCTCCTTTGCATCCAAAGAAATGCACCCCACACACACGCTTTGAGCAGAGATACCAGCAGCTACAAACCATGCACTTAGTCAGAGATTGTTATCAACCCCACCAGATGCCATAATACACCTCAGCGATCACATCGCTAAGTAATTAACTAAGTAATCAATCAATTAATTATAAAGGAAAGTTACTCTTGTAACACAAATCAGTTTAGGAGCTCCAGTTTCAGAAATAAAAGTATTTACTAAAAGAACTAAAGGAACAGAGGCACCATTGTTTGCAGGAGAGACTCTGTTATTCTTAATTAACTTTTCTGAGTGTAGGTAGCACTCAAATGACCAAAGACTACATCATCAACTGGTGTGAACCAGCACAGCACTGGTGAAGGTGAGGAGCAGTACTCCTTATGATGGTTGACAGCCTGAGTCTTGTTTTCAGCTATTAGCAGAATAATCACAGAACAGGCAAAGTTTTCATTATATTTTTTTGAAAAAAGGCCGTAAACCAGATTTTTCTTTCCCACTACAATTTATATGTATCTCTGGTTCTTCTGGGACCATGAACATCACTGAGCTTTGATTGCACACCCAGAGGACTGAGGTGTATGTTATGGAGCAGTATGTCCAGAAACTGTGATATTTTAGAGAAAGGATCCATTGACTAGTGAACTAAATCAGAAATCAGTTCAAAAAATGGTTTTGCTTTGTCAAAGACTCTGTCGTGGCTCCCCTTTTATAGCCTAACCATTCCCAGGACTTAAGTTACCCAGAGAGCTGCTCACTAGGACTACGAGCAAAGACCTTGCAGTGACTCTTACTGAATCCTCATCACGGACTCAAAAGCATTTCCCACAAAGAGGAATGTGAAGAAGAACAGAAAAAGAAGGTAATTTGCTTCAGGTCATTTAGGACAAACCTAGGGTTTTGTTTTCTGGATCTGGACTTGTACCATTGCCAAAATAAATCACCATTTTTATTTTATCTATTTTTTTAATCTAACCATCACCCGTAAAGTGGAGAACATATCCTTTGCCTTTCTTTTTCTACCCTTTTATCCCTGATAGGGTCACACATCAATACATCATGCTCCAGCTTATGTCATGCTGTTGGGTCATAGGCTGGACTTGATGATCTTGGAGGTCTATTCCAGCCTCAGAAATTCTCTGATTCTGTAATACAGATTTAAAACAGAGAGGAAAAATCTGTGCTTTAGGTAGCCAAGGTGTCATTCGTCCCCAGAATATTTATTTGCTAATGCTGCAACAAAGGTTTGGCTAGGATGTGGATTTGCACAGTGTGGGTGCTTGTCTTTGCCCACCCATGTGCCCATTTGCTCATAGAAAAGATTAAGGAAGCTGGGCAATGAGTTATGTTATTGTATGGAAAAGAAAACTCAGGTATTTGGTTCCCTTAAATACCATTTTTTAAAATAAATGTGAACACATATGAAACAGCAAGCGTGAATTTCTGCCGAGGACTGGAAATACGGCATTTTTTTGGGCAGGCAGAATAGAAAGATTTGGATGGTTTGCTTCCAAAGACCCATAATGGAGAGGGGAAACAAATCTTCAAAGCCTTCTTGAAGCTTGATCACAGACTGTTAGGGGTTGGAAGGGACCTCCGAAGAACATGCGAGTCCAACCCCCCTGCCAGAGCAGGACAGAACTGTCAATTTGCTACTTTTCCTGTTGACAGAATTATTTTGTTTTAGACAATCTGGAAGTCAGGGTTCCTGACTGCACCGTTACCACAGGGAGATAGCTCCTCATTGCTTAGACAGAAAGGTATTTATTAAGAGTTCATTAACTGTTCATTCAATTAAATGAATCATAAATCTGGGAAAATCTAATAGACTGCTAAGAGTAGACAGTAAATAAATGATGTATCTACTGGTATCATAGTTTATGCAGGGAAAGGGCTCACACTAGAAAATATTATCATTAAATCCTCTTTTTCATGAATAAAACAGTGCTAAAGCATTACTAAAGTTAATATTTGTACACCAAGTTTTAATGCATCATTACTGACAAGTCCAAGAGTTGAATTTCCCCTCAACTCCTCAGGCTGGAGTTTGACATAGCAGTAAATGCTGCCTGCAGCAGAGTGGTTTGGAGGACTTGGAGAGTTCCCTCAGCTTTCAGGAAACTTAACAGCAAGCTAAAAATGTTTGGTACGCACCCAGCAGCGCAGCGTGCTTTGCAAAATACAACCCCAATATCTCTTGCTTTAGGGGGATGCAGGAAAAGGGGGGAGAAAGAACATTTTTTTTCAAGCTTCTATTTCAAAACAATGGCACTAGTATTGTTTGAAAGGCAGCTTTTAGATACGTACATGATATATATGTATATGCATGCATCATGTGCACAGGAAAACATGCTGCCACGCAAATGGCACGAAGCACAGATGTCCTCCTGCCTCCAGATCTCAAACCCCCACCCCAAAATCTCACAATATTAACGCTGATAATGGATGGGTTGGTTATTATTTGGTTTGGGTTTCTTTTTCTTTTCTTTTTGTTCTTGTTTGCTTGGTTTTTAAATGGGAAAACTGGTGAGTTGTTTTAGCTTGAGGGGAAGAAAAAAAAGATTTTATTAATTTTTTTTCCCCTGAAACCTACACTCTGTCACATACAATTTTGGTTCAATTAAAATTTTTCAGTGTTCTATGCAACCCAAACCAGGAATTTATAAAAGAGAAATGAGGACAATGCTAACAATAGCACTATCAGGGTATTTATAAAGTGAGTTTATTATCCTTACTATCGACCGAATGGAATGCTGAGAGACAGAGTGGGAAATGTTGGTTACTTTATAGGTACACAACTTAATTTATAGGTAGCTACAGCCATGTAGAAATACTTCTTGAAATGGCACCAGTCAGAATAAATCCTATTTATTAGCGTTTTCAGGTTGCCATATGAAAGCAGAGATGAACATCATACGTTTCCTGGCAACCAACAGACTTGGGCAATCAGCTCCTTTTGGCAAATAAAGGCTAGAATCTGCAGAAATGCCTGATTTCTTAAACTCTGTTGCATAACTGGAGGATCTTACATTGGGTGTGTCTTTCCAACTGTGATTCACATAGAATACAGTCATACCCTTCGGAGAATTACACGCTGGATTTCATGGTTTCATGCCACGTTGAAATGGATGCTGGGAACTCTACACTTGCTCCTTTTTGCAATACAAACACTTCAATTTAATGACCAGTGACAACTCCCGTGTGCACAGAACAGAGATTGGAGAAAGGAAAGAAATAGAGAAAAAGAGAAAGTACTGTAATTTCTAGGCTATAAAAACTTGTTTGTGAGAGTTGAGGCCCTAAAAGCATTTTCCTTTCAAGGACATCTATGTAGGCAGCTGTGTGACATAGTATTAAACATCTAAGGGTTGGACATTTTGTGGTGCTCTCCCAGGCTCCACCTGGAGCGAGCTAGGAGAGAAAGGGATGATTCCTTCAGGTTGGCAGCACAAATCACTCTCTGAAGATGCCTTTTAATTCTCAAGCAACCAAAGAGGCTGCCTGGATGATTAGCTTAGACCCGACACCCAACTTCCAGACCATAAGGTAAAGGGAAAAGAACGTTACTCTGTCTTCCACAGCACTCCACCAGGCTTGGTTTAAGGTAGATCAGAGTACGATGCTTTCATAAGAAGACTATTCAGCAGGCTACTAGATCATTATCATCATCACTTTGGCTACCTTCCTCATCATGAGGCTTGGGTGGTGCTGCAGCTCTTCAGAGTCATGAGGAAGGTGCTTTTTGCAGTAGGTAACTCTGCAATCATTTCAAATCAGGGGCTTGCTTAGCAGATTTGAGGGGAACTATGAAGCTCTAATTCCCTTTTCAGGAAGAGGCTACTGGGAAAAGGTTTGATAAATGTCACTAGTTCTTTGTTTTTTTTGTTTTTTTTTTACTGTGATGGAAGAGAAGCCTTAATTCCTCAAATATGTTTATACTGAACAATAAGTTTCCTTGGAAACGTGAATATTTTCTTTGTTAGGAATGCAAAATTTAGGCTAGCAGCTTGCCCTGAGGTGGTAGACTTGTGTCCTTTCTACCAAATGGGCAATCCAAATTCATACCAAGAAGGAAAATTGAAGCAGAGGAGCCCTGGCATGTACAGAGAGTTGCAGATGATCTGGTAGAACAACTAGATGGGAATATGAAAAAGGGTGTTAGACAAAGAAAGACTCTTCTCCAGGGAGGGTGTAGGATAGCACTCATCTGGCATTAAGTGACTAAGGGTGTAAAAACCCTCAGGCAAAAATAAACCTCCTAAACAGGAGACAGATTTCCTAGAAAAGAGGAGAGAGAAATAAAAAGTCAAATGGAAGGACTGAAGCAGAGGCAAAAAATTCCCTCCTGCATCTCCTTCGAGGCGGTTGGGTTTGTGCACCTGTGGCTTCTCAGTGAGGCACTTCCCAAAGAGCTGGCTCAGGTTGTTTCCATGAGAGCTTACTTGATGTTCTACTGGTTTTACAGAGCCCTGGAGCATGTAATTGTGTGTTTGATTGTATGTTTGACTGCTAGCACCTCTGCATTTTAACACTTCCAACAGGAAAATTCATCTGTAGAGACCTGAGCGGTGACAAACGTGTCCTTCTGACAGTAGTAAATATCACCTCTTAAGATTGCTCTGCATGGAGATGAGCAGAAATGTATAAAAGCAGATGTCAATTATTTAATTGGCTTAGTCTTTTGTTCTCTGCCGAGTTGGCCAAAAAAAGCCCAGCAATCTGTCATTATGCGGCTTTTCTTAACTATAAAGTCAGATTCTATTATACTGAGGTAGTGTGTTTTTAATCCATGCTGCTCAGTGTGACCTCATGGCTGTGAGATTGCACTGTCACACAGAAACACGTAATGGGGTGGGCTTCATGTGGATACTGGGGGATTAAACCTGATGGAGTCCAACGTGAGACACCTACGGGCAGACAACTGGCTTCATGTTTTGCTTTGTTTCTAGGGACAGGACATTTAATACAATGTGTACGTGGGTCCCAGCAGCTCCCATTTTATCTATTACTGGACCTAATCCTTACAGAGGCAACAGATTTCTTCACAGTTTATTGCTGTTAGACCAAGAATATGAGGTTTGCAGAGGTGCAACAGTTTAGGATCCAGCTCTCCTTTTCTCAGCTGCTCAGTTAGGATGAGAAAGCTGAACTTTGCTTTGCTCTTCTTTCCCCCCAAAGATCCGTTCTTGAAATTCCATACTTTTTTTAACTTTACTGAAAGGGGGTAAGGGATGATAGAGCTGAAATGATACTATGGTGACATAACAAAGAACAGTAAAGGTCAAACCAGATTAATTTGCTACAGGATCAGCTGGAGAATATTAAACCTCTTAACTGTAATCCTTTGATAACCAGTCCTATAATGTAATCATCAGTGTACATCCAATAACACACGTTAATTACTTTAGAATTATATTTTTCAGTTTTAATCAAAAGACAAATTTTAAAGGCTGCCACCCCACCCCTCCACCCCCCACCCCCTACCCCAACAGCTAAAATAACTCATTTCAAATAAAAAGAGACTATTTTTATGAGGCAACTGGGGAAAAATCAGCCTGGAAAATATCCTTGTGAAGGAAGCATCTGTCACAAGTCAAAATGTTATCACTGATCCCTGGGGAGATCCGACCTAGGTACAAACAGAAGTGAAATACTCGCTGCTGAGTTTTGACGGGCAAAGCGTGGATTTGTCGGTCTGGAGAGCGTGTTATCGAGCTGGGTCTGTGCAATCCATCCCCCTCAACCTTAGGCTAGCAACCCTTGAAAATTCAATTCTGGAGGAGAAGGAGGAGGTTGGTTTTCTGTGCGCAGAGAATTTAATATTCATGGCGAGGGGGCAGCTGCTTTGCATGAGATCCACAGGATCTCAAAGTATTTTCTCCTGAAGCCATGTCCCACATCAGCCACCTTGTGCCAGCTCCCATTGCTCCTCCTGCTGCAGCTTCACTAGGGCAAAACCCACCCTCCACAACCTCCTGGAGCCCAGAGGAGGGAGAGCCAAAGCTTGGTGCCAACTGTGCACTGGTTCATCTGCTATGTGGACAAACGCACGGAAAACATCAGGCTGCAACCCACACGTTTCTGTAACCATTCCAGAAATAATTCACCACCCTCGAAAAATCAAGAGCACTCGTGGGTGTGCTGCACAGCTTGTGTGTGCACATGTCTTCCAGAAAGGTGAAAAAATGCTCCCGAGTCTTAAAAATTAGGAAAAAAATATCCCCGTGGATAAAAACCCCACCGAAAAACGGTTACACTGAACCACTGACTTTACAGAGGGCAGCGAAGCGCTGAACTGTTTTGAAGTTTGTCCACTTTGTTGATGACTAAATGGGAAATTTGAGATGTGATTTTAAGCATTCAGAGCGTAACAGTTGGTAAAGTTTTAGTAAACAACTTGGCAAGCCCTTCCTTCCTCGTTCTGAAAGAGCAGAGATCAAGCTGGGCTGAATGTGGATGCTATGGTCCAACTCCTAACAGAAAGGGCAAACCTTATTTGCCTTAAAGTAGCTTATAAAGTCTTAAAAGTCCTTGGGAAAAAAAACAATCCCCTGGGTACTCTGAGAACGAGTATTTATACATGACTTCAGTTCCAAATGCACTCTAAAAGCCTGGACGTACCCAATTATAACAATGTCCTTTTTGATCCTAACGATGTCACCATTTCACGGGATAATTTCAGATTTCTGTAATTCTCTCTTTGCTTTCAACCTCCTTGCCCTTGACATTTGCTAATCAGAGATGGAGGTGGATGGACGAGTCCAACAACAATTGCTGGGCTGAGGTATAAGGTTCCTCCAGAACAAAATAACAACTTGAGTTTCTTAAGATGAATGTTTGAAGTTAATCCAGCAGCACGTTTCTCTGGCATCCAGCTGTGCCACGCAGCTTTCTGGATGGTGGGTGCAGCATTTTTTGGGAGGAGGTCAGGTGTTGGGAAACCAGGGGTTCAGCTCATTGCACCAACCTTCCTCTGAGAGCTCAGGAGAGTTGCCTGAAGTACGTTTCTATCCATCACATGACAAAGAATGTGTTGAATCCTTCCCTGTTTGTGCTGAAAGACCTGAGTCAGGGGTGAAAAAGAGTTTGGGAGGTCTCTCCACACTGACCTGCAGTTTTTGGTGTATTCTAATTTTCAGGCCCTTCCTCCTTTGATAAACAAAACACTTCCATCAAAACCAAAATCACTTGGACAAACCCATGAAGAAGCAGCACATGAGCTTTCTACTGATAACTGATCCCAGTATGTTATTGTCCTTAAAAAATAAGAAAAAGAAAGGAAAGTTGACCTCAGGGTCAATTCTTGCTCTGCGTTGTGCTGTAATGCAATAGGATTTATAAATCTTTAATTGCAGTTGGTTTGCTATAAATGCTTAATGAAAACATGATGTCCAAATGGCTGTTGGAGGGTATTAGTGACTCGGATGAGTTACAAAGCTGCCCTGCTGTAAGTAACCCAGCAATGGGCAGAAGCTACAGAGGATTCACATTTATTTCTCTTGAATCTCTTCTAAAAATGTGCCAGGGATGACAGGGCATGTGACATGACGTGTGCATGTGTGTGGATACACGTGTGTGCACGGGGTTACACAGCGACAGTTCGATCAGCTCACACGGGAAATTGTAGTTTGTGTGGGAAGGCAATTACCTCGCTTGAAATCGCTCTTAATTAAACCTTTAAAGGTTTGTTTAGTCAAAGAAATGCTCAGAGCTCATAACTCATTCCTCTGCATAGCGTTCGCTTTTGGTGACTTCACTGGTGCCTTCCAGAGAGAGCTGAGCTGAAGGGGGAGGATGGAAGGGGAGATGTGGGGGTCTCTCCTTAGCACCCCCAGCCCCGCACTTGCTCACTGTCAAATGCTGGTGAGATGCCACATGACTTCCCAGCTTCCTCATCTGTGAGGCAGGCACATACAGCCCTCATACAGCCCTTCAGTGCCATCCTTTACAGCAAAGGCTTTCACAATTCACTTGTTCCCTTTCTTAACATGCTTCCCCTTGGAAGCAGAAGAAGGGGGAGGAGAGGAGAGGAGAGGAGAGGAGAGGAGAGGAGAGGAGAGGAGAGGAGAGGAGA
>JANIJG010003020.1:14517-36553 GCA_024611175.1 Megaceryle torquata | reverse complement strand
AAGAGAAGAGAAGAGAAGAGAAGAGAAGAGAAGAGAAGAGAAGAGAAGAGAAGAGAAGAGAAGAGAAGAGAAGAGACCAGGTATAATGTGTCCTTTTGGCCATGGGCTGACTGCTGGATGCGGATCAATTAAAAACAGACCTCACATAATGATCTTTTTTCTTCTTCCTTTTTTTTACCCTGTGGAAGAAGGAAAGGGAAAGCAGCACCAGACAAGCTTATGGCTGTTCTCACTCCTGTGGCTTCCTGAAGCTTTTACTCTGCACCATTTACGCTGCATAAATCAATTGCCAGAATATTAGTGCTTTGCTTCCTTGTTTACTCTGAAAGATTACGTCCCATTAGCAGATTTGTCTTGTAATTGTACTGAAGTGTAAAACGCCAGTGTCCTGACAACGTGAATGGACAGGATTAACTGCTGCAGACATTTCTGCCCTCTTTTGAAACATTTTGATTGAGCATAACTAATCCAACTGAACTGATAGGATGATAGATGCTTCCAGACACAGTGGTTTGCAAAGTGAAGCAAGGCTGGACTTAAATATCATAGCAAGATAAAGAGGTAACAACAGAAATTGGCTTCTGTTTTCACACTAGTTTTGTTGTTTGTTTTTGTTTTTGTTTTTTTTTTTTTTCTCCAGATGACTACATCTCAGTAGCAAAACAGAAACCTCACTTAGTGCCCAACTTCAAGAGTGTGTACTTGTGTCAATTCATTTTTGAAGCACCCTGGATGTACACGTGTAACTTTGGTCACCTGCCTGAGTGTCAGTTTTGTGGTCAGGGTCTGATCAGCCCCAGAGTGTGGGCTCCAACTGACCATAGCACAAGTGTTCTCCTATCAGAGATTTTTTATCATTGTGGCTCTTCCAGGCATGTTCTCTTTTCAGGGTCAGAGGACACCATGGAACGGGCAGGAAAAAGCTTCAGATGAAGCAGGACATGTCTTTTGTAGGGTGCATTCATCCAGCAGCAGAAGGGGTTTCCTTCCCAGATTAGGTTCTTGAGTCTGCAAAGTGTATACATGGAGGTGCAATGCTCAGGGGCAATCTCCAAAGGGCTATAAAAGGGGGTACAGCAAGTTAAGCACTGACTGTGGTCATGTAACAACAACAAAGCAAGGTCAGGTCATCTGCATGCACGGTCCCATCATTTGAAGGACACAGAGTGAACCCAGGAGAGGAATTGCCATTATCAGGTTTGTCTGGTAGTTGCACAACAAACTCGGGGTTCCTGTTCTCCTCCTGTCCAGCCTTACTACTGACTTACTATTTTTATAATGTCATTGCCACATCTGCTCTGAATGCTCAGGGCCAAAGCAGTGATTGAGAGCTGAAGTGGAGGGTTTATTATTCATGGAATCATGAAAAAGGAGATACTTGTCTAGAAGGTAGCAAAGGTGCAGGGTAGGAAGGTGAGAAATGTCCCAGCTTTGCAGTTGGCCTGAGTTATTTTGATGTGTTTTGGTTGTTTTGTTTTTTTTTTTCCCCTGCTGTTTCTTTTAACCCTTTTCTGGAAACAAAGATGAAAAGTCTTAAGAAACAAGGACAAATAGATGCTTTGCAATTCTTCAGAGCACAGCCTTCAAGCTTCAGTTCACAGAAATTTAAGCTTCAGTTCACAGAGGCGCATTGTTCTAGTTTACCAGAAATATTTGAGTTTCTTGTCCCTGACCAAAACTAAGTTAGAAATCTTGTAAAAAAACAGTATTATTGTGGTTAGTTCCTCTAACCGATCCTGGAATTACAGAAGCATGAAGCAATGAATAAAAGGAAAAAAAAATCAAAAGCTACATGTTGCCACGTGCCTTTGTTTTCGATTACTATGAAGTGAACATCATTTACCATCTCCTTCACATGTGCAAACAACACCCACAGCTTGACCTGACTTCTGGGGCTTCTGCAAACTCTGGCACATCCTGCGCCCTCGCATCAGAAATCAAGGGGCAAAATGAAATTATACTTAAAGAGATGGAAGAATTTGCTCAGGGTGGATTTCTGAGCGTGGCACTGCAGCCCTCTGCTCGCTAGACTGGAAGGAAGGTCAGCAAGTGTATCACGGGGGAGTCATATTCTGCTTTATTATATAACTGCTATCTCCGGAATTAAAGCTTAATCCCAAACTGTAGCTTGGAGTACAAATCAGAAAGGACTTGCTTACATTATCAGTAACACAACCACACTGTTTTCAAATGGTACAGTAACACAGGCATAAGCAATAAGGATGGTTTTTAATCTGTGCCACCATGTAAGGGAAATGAAGCTGCTGGTTCTCCTCTGTTACAAGCCTACAGCAGCTGTCCAGAAAATAAAGGTTCTTGCCAGAGCTCTGATGAAACACACAGAGTTTTGTGTGGCATCAGATGCCAAACACGCTGCTGATAGAAGCAATAAATCCACATCCAAAACCTAAAAATAATATTGGGATTGTTTTAAATTAAGGTTACGGAATATGGATTTAATTAGACGCTGTGTGGATTCTGAATAGCAATTATTACATTCAGGTTTAAGTACTTTTATAGGATTTTTTTTTTTTAATCCTGTTAGAATATTTTTCCTATGGGATGGGGATCATCTCTGTGAGAGGAAGAATGGTCTTGTGGTTAAGGCTGGCCTGAGACTTCAAACTGAGGTTCGATTGCTGGCTCTGCCACAGACACCCTGTGTGAGCTTGGGCAAGTCATTTAACACCAGCTTTTCTTAAAATAAAAGTCCAAGACTCATTTAAGCATCTAAAAGACACGGCTGCTGAGAACTGCTGAGTGCTCAGCATTAAAAAGAAGAAGAAATAATAATAAAATAAAAAAAACCAGAAGAAGAAGAAAGCTGGCTGCCTATCTAAGAGTTCTCCTCTTTTGGTCCCTTCAGTGCATGCTGAGTGCACTGCAGATCTGTCCCTTCGTGTCTCTGTTCTTCATCTGAGGAGCAGAAATTGTCACACTGCTCTAGCACACGGATTCTGGGAGGGAACTGCTTCTCGCTAAACTGGTTTGCCTACTGCTGCAAGCAACCCATGAAGAGGAGGTGCTGGGGGGACAGTCTTTCTGGTGTGAACACACAGTCTGGGTTTGAGCTCAGTGGACTGGTGGCATGCGTTCTGGGAGTCATGGGAGTTTGTTTATTGCTCCCTCCAGCAGCCCAGTTTGCAAACCGATCGTTCAAAATGTGACTCATTCTGCCCCTGGTTTCATAGAATCACAGAATGGTAGGGGTTGGAAGGGACCTCTGGAGATCATCGAGTCCAACCCCTCTGTCAGAGCAGGATCACCCAGGTCAGGCCACACAGGAGCAGATCCAGGTGGGTCTTGAAAGTCCCTAGAGAAGGAGACTCCACAACCTCTCTGGGCAGCCTGTTCCAGGCTCTGTCCCTCTCACAGGGAAGTTTTTCTTCATGTTGAGGTGGAACGTCCCGTGTCCCAGTTTGTGACCATTACCTCTCATCCTATCACAGGGCACCACTGAGAAGAGACTGGCCCCTTCTACTGGACACCCACCCTTCAGATATTTATAAACAATCATAAGATCCCCTCTCAGGCTTCTCTTTTCCAGGCTAAACAGTCCCAGGGCTCTCAGCCTTTCCTCATAAGAGAGATGTTCCAGTCCCTTTTGGTTGAAACCAAAGGACAACTGGGGGTGATGTCAGGAGCTCGGAAGGAACCCCACAAGCCTTCAAGACCTGCGTGGGGCTGGGCAAGGTTTACACTTGCATTTTACAGCTGCATTTTGTGTGGTATTTCCCAGCTTCTGGCTGTCAAACCAACAGATGCTGGTCAGAGCCTTGTCCTGAGTGCTTCCCCAGTTTCATACAGGACCAGTGAGACAAAACTCTCAGTCGTGACAACGATTCCTCAGTATACGTTTGCAGCTCAGCACCAATTGGTTGAAGTGTGATAGAGGGCACTCAGAGAAGCTGATGAAACTCAGACATACAAATATTTGTTTAGTTATTTAGGACTAGAGAGAACACAAAAGCTTGCTCTACAAAACTTTCTAGACCAGGTTACTGAAAATGTCTGATTAAAAATGTTTTTACTGTGACAATCTCTTTCCAACCCCTAAAAAACAGTGAATGGATTTGTGCTCACATGAGGGAATTTAACCTCATCTCTCTGTTTTCACTGATTAAAAAAAACCCTAAACGTGTTTTGACAACTCTTCCTGAAGCTCTAAGTATACAAAGTACACATGGAGCATGAAAGAAATGTGGGATGTAATACATGTCATACAGTAAATAAAGAGGGGAGGGAGGTACGGAGACAGGACTATACAACTACAATTTATACAACTGCAGTGAGAATTCCAGGGAAGTATTGGTGACAGAGGTTCTGGTGATAAGTATCTAACCACAAGATTATTATTAAATTATATCAGGGTAGTGGGGATTAAAATTACAGAGGAGATCAATAATATAGAACAATAAGGTGGACAATACATTCATTCAGCCTGAAGAGACCAATGCAAAAGAAGCAGCTCTTTTTGAGGATGCAGACAGCACATAGGGAGGCTCTTCTAGAGTTACAGAAAAAAATTGTTGAATACAGCAAGATTATAGCTTTGTAAAGTCAGAGATCACGGGTATAGATTCTTAAGGTCAAAACATAATTCTGGTTGGAAGGAGACCTTTACTCAAAGCAGAGTGAACTTCAAAGCCAGACCATGTTGTTCAGATCCTCATCTAACTGAGTTCTGAATATCTTTATGGGTGGAGATTTCACATCCTCTCTGGGCACCTGTTCACTGTCACGATGAAATTTTTTCCTTTGTATCTAACTAGAATTTCCCATGCTGCAATCCATCTCTGCTGCTGCTTGTCCTTCACTGTGCACCTCTATGCAGGGTCTGCAACCCCTTCATTGAGTAGTTGAAGCTGGCAATTAAAGCTGCTTTCAGCAATTAAAATACAAAGGTCTTCCTGAGCAGCCTTTCAGGTTTTGTTCTTCTCTGCTATCAAGTCACCTATTGCGATTGCCCTGCTTCTCTTCACTAGCTGTGGATGAGCAGCTCTGCATTTATTAATAATTTAAAATAAAATAATATTACCAGTGGCTCTGGCAAGCACCTGATCCATTAATTGCTGGGGGCTGGAGAGCGTGCAGAGAAAGGATCAGAGTGAATATATCAACCTGTCCCACACTGGAGCTGGGACAAGCCACTGGGCTGGGCGAGCCTTTGCTCTGACCTCACAGGAAGAGTTTAGGGGTAGAAACACAACCTGTCTCTTTCTTGATTTGCAGAGCTGCTCCAACAGCGTATTTGAGCCAGGTGAGAGAAAACCAACTTTTCCTTTCTGTGTGTGGGCTTCTCCTTCTGCTAGTCACAGGGGCTGGCACCACAATATTCCCCACAGCAGTCCTGGTGGCACTGGGACAGTTAGAGAGGGAAAGTTTTCCAGTGCCTGTTGGCAGTGGAAAGTTTTTGGTTTGGTTTTGTTGTGTTATTTGGGTTTTTTTTTTTTCAGTAAGCAGCACGTGCCCTGGAATGAGAAGAATGTCCCCGTGTGGATTTCCACCCGTTGCTGCTGGCCAGTACAGCTGTGTTTCACACTGGAGCCTGGCCAGAATGGAACAGATTTGCAATATATTTCCTGAGTTGCTTACAGCCCTTGGGTGAGTTTCCCTCCAACAGCTGTGTAAGAATCAAAAGATAAAACCAGAGATCTGGTGCTCGTGCCCATCCAGAGCAGCGGCTGGGACTGGCACATCCTCTGGTCATGGATTTTCACTATCTGGAGCCAGCAATACCTTCAAGTGGGAATTCCTCACCATTGGGGAATGGGTTACAACTGACACTGGTCAGATTTAGGTTGTTTGAATGGATATCTTTGCTAGTTTATATGGTCCTGCTCTGGCAGGGGGGTTGAACTCGAAGATCTCCAAGGTTCCTTCCAACCCCTGACATCCTGTGATCCTGTGATGTTCCTCCAGAATTCAGAGAGAAAGCACAGTCTAAAAATCTCATCTAATGCTCACTGCTTTTATCCTTTGTAGCCACTCTGATCTAGGATTTTTATTTTTCTTAATGAAAGTTAAACTTAGATTCGTAAGAACATTTCCACAGATGTTGGGCATTTAATTCAACATACTCAGAACGATGTAAAACCTGGGGAATATCTGAAAAATTGCCTTCAGCTGTGCTATCAATGTCTTGGAAGTGTAAGGCAAGTTTGTTACAGTTACGCACAGTTTCATTATTTGTAAACTTCATGACTGATAAAATTAATTTCTTTAATGTGATAAACATTCTGGGGGGCTCAGCTTAAAAAATATCACATTTTTTTCCAACATTTTAGCTGAAGGAATAGAAAGAAAACAGGAATATCCCAGGGCACTCAGCATCCTGCAAGGCTGGAGCTTTTAATTAGGATCTTAAAGGGCAGGGGTGGTATTTTATATACTGCTCAGTGCCAACTGCATCGTTGGCACCACGGTAAATCATCTGCCTCCAAACAATATACAAAGGCAGTGCCAGATCAAAGAGATTTAAAAATAAAGAAAACTGTGTGAAAGTTTAGTATTGTCAAGGTAGTCCATTGGCCTGGACAACAGAAGAGCCTGGTCTTCCAGACATGAAGATTAAAGAGGGCTCTAGGAGATACGCTGCCCAATGATGTCTTCTCCAGAACAACCCCTAAAGCCTGTTACTGCTAGAGAAAGAGTTCAGGAAAAAAAAAACCTATGGACGTCTGCCTGGCTATGTCCAAAATGCTGTTTGAATTCTGTCATCTATGGTGATTTGAATGAATACAAACGTATGTGAAGTATCCGTCAGTAAAATAAATTTGAAATACTCATCAAGCTCATAGCTGCTAAAATAACAACTCCCTGCTTCTGAGTTAATATTGCTTTTCATCTCTGGCTCTTGGGCTCCATTAGGCTGAAAAGAAATAGCACATGAGAGGAGCTGTAACAGCAATATCATCGTTGGGCATTCCTTCAACACCCATCGACAGAATATTGCGAAGTATTTTATCAACAGGAATTAATCAGTCATATGGTGTGAGGTCAGTGTTGTAAGTGCTTTTAATAAAGGTGCTAACCCAAAGCTGAACAAACGTGAACATGCTTTCTTGTTAACCACTTAATATTTGGATCTCCCTTCTTTGTAAAGACACTTATTTTTGGATGTTTCAATTGACTTGTAATCCACGATGAGATCTGTTTGTAGGTGGGATTATATTCCCACCACTACTACGCTCCCCAGTTGCTTCCTGCACAACACTCTTTGAACACGATACAGTCTCCAGCAGTTAGGCTGCTTTGCTGACAAAGAAAAGGGGTTTGATCACAGAGACAAAAGCATTTCAGGCTCCCCAGGAGATCATAAATTTAGACTGCAGTTCCACTGATTCACAGCCTATGTGTTCCCAACAGTAAAAACACAAAAGTGACATCAAGTTTAGTCTCTTGTGGATCCAAAAAGGAGAGCCTACCACTAGACTGGAATATAGAGGAGAAATCCTCTCACCACTGCTCGGCTGGCTGAGGTGTTTTAGCAAGAGTTGAAACATCATCCTTCTTGCATCTGAAGAAGGACGGATCACTATGAATATTTTAAGAAAACAAATTAAAAAAAAATCTCCATTGGTTTCAGGAAAAACAGAAGGAAAAACTGCTGAAAGTTGGACTTCTCAAGGCTGCGCAATACAGACGACAGAGACACTTAGTTTGATTTTCTGACTTGTTGCATCTTCTCCTAGACTGAACCTACTGTCACTATTTCCAACCATAGTGGGTTTTTGACAACAGGTTTCATTAAATGCTGGGAGCATCACTGTTCTGAACAACAGAATTTAGCTGGGGATGTCAGTCCTGCCTGATACTCAGAAGAGAGGGAAGACCCCCTTGAAACGTCAAGCACAGAGACGATGCCATGTCCATTCACTTTTCAGTCTCTCGTGTCAATATTCAGGGAGGCAAACACCCGCCCACCACGTCACTTATCACCAACCATTTCACCCAAGGCATTAAACACACCAGTAAAAGGTGCGGGGCTTCACAGAATCACAGAGTGGTAGGGGTTGGAAGGGACCTCTAAAGATCATCAAGTCCAACCCCCCTGCCAGAGCAGGACATGCAGAAATGCATCTAGACAGGTCTTGAAATTTCACCTCCAGAGAAGGAGACTCCACAACCTCTCTGGGGAGTCTATTCCAGTGCTCTACAACTCTTACAGAAAAGGAGTTCTTCCTCATGCTGAGGTAGAACTTCCTGTACTTGAGCTTTAATCCATTGCCCCTCGTCCTATCACAATGCACAAATGAAAAGAGGTTGTCCCTGCCTTCTTGACAGCCAGTGCTTATGTATTTATAGACATTAACTAGATCCCCTCTCAGGCTTCTCCTCTCCAGACTAAAAAGCCCCAGGTCTCTCAGCCTTTCCTTGTAAGGCAGCTGTTCCAGCCCCCTCATCATCCTCATAGCCTCTGTTGGACTCTCTCAAGTAGATCTCTGTGCCTCTTGAACCGGGGAGCCCAGATCTGAACACAAGAGGCTCGAGAGGCTTTTGTGGGGGTGCAAAGGTGGGTTGCAAAAACTCAAGAGCAAAGACTAGGGCTTTGTGTAGATTCACACACGTAACGCAGAGATGGGTAATGGGTCTTGGGTGAGCACTGACTGGAGTCCCAGTGGCATTCCTGGGCTCTTTCAGGAGAACAACCATTCACCATTTATGTCCATTCTTGCGGTTGCAAGTTAAATCTTTGTCTGGTGGCTCACTGCCAGTGCATTCCTGCAACAGGAGTCTTCCTTTGCTTTTGTCCAAGATGTGCACTCATTCTTTTCCACATCAGCAGCGCGTTACACAAACCGGCATCGAGGGTGATTCGAAAAGAAATGGGATTAGAGGTACCACGCAGTACAAAGCATACCACACACGCCAGACAAAATCACAGGTTCAAGCACTAAGCAGATGGAGACATAGCGAGAGGGCATGAGCGGTGTGGTAATGTACTTAGGAAGCTAATCTTAGTTATTTGTTTGAGTGCGACCACAAAAATGGGTTGAAAGAGGTTTTGTAGTCTGCAGCTACATCATATAAATCGTTTCATAAGCTGATTAAGTTATATCTTAAAAAATATTAGCCTCGGTGCTCCCTGTTTTTCCAGGAGAAGGTGGTTTCAGACTCTTCCTGCTCAGGTTACTGGAAGTTATCTGATATCCAGCCTAATTATACCCATCATCATTTTAGTGCCATGTATTCTCTTAAAGCTTTCTCTAGCTTAAGCAGCTATCTCTCTTACCTCCATGTGAATTTATACAATTCTTACTTCAGAGCCATCATTTCAAGGATAAATAGGTGAAAGCCTTTAATTTCAGAATCACAGAATATCTCTGGTCTCTTCCAGAGACCTTCGAGATCATCTGGTCCAACCTTTGACCCAACACTGCAAGCTCACCACTAAACCATATCCCTAAGGACCTGGTCCATGTGTCATTTAAATGCCTCCAGGGATGGTGACTCCACCACTGCCCTGGGCAGACTATTCCCATGTTTGATAACCAGTTCAGTGAAGAAATGTTTCCTACTATCCAGCCTAAACCTGGCTTGCAGCCATTCCCTCTGCTCCTGTCACACGTCACCAGGGAGAAGAGGCTGTCCCTCTCCTTGCTCCAGCCTACTTTCAGGTAGCTGTAGAAAGTGAGAAGGTCTCCCCTCAGCCTCCTCTTCTCCAGACTAAACAACCCCAGCTTGCTCAGTCACTCTTCACAGGAGTTGTGTTCTGGGCCCTCCACCAGCCTTGTTGCCCTTTTCTGGCCAACCTCCAGCACTTCTATGTCCTTCTTATAGTGAGGAGCCCAGAACTGAACGCAATATTCAAGGTGTGTCCCCAGCAGTGCCAAGTACAGGGGGACGATCACCACCCTATTCCTGTGGCCACGGTGTTTCTAATACAAACCAGGATGCCACTGGCCTTCTTGGCCACCTGCACGCACTGCTGGCTCATGTTTAGTCAACTATTGATCAACACCCCCAGGTCCTTTTCCAACTTGCAGCTTTCCAACCACACACATCCCCAAGTCTGTAGCTTGCCATGAGGCTGTTATGACTCAAGTGCAGGGCCTGGGACTTGGCCTTGTTGAACCCCATGCAATTAACCTTGGCCCACTGATCCAACCTGTCCAGGTCCTGCTGTAAATCTTCCCTACCCTCTAGCAGATCAACACACCCAAGTAGCTTGGTGTCATCTGCAAATTTACTGAGGATACACTCAAGCCCCTCATCCAGATCATTAATAAAGGTATTAAAGAGAACAGGAAGAGTACTGGGGTACTGAACCCTGCAGAACACCACTTGTGACCAGACATCAGCCAGCATTAGCTCCGTTCACTACCACTCCTCTGGCCTGGCCATCCAGCCAGTTTTTTATCCAGTGCAGTATATTTATCCAAGCCCTGCAATGTAAGTTTATGAAGGAGAATGCTGTGGGAGACAGCATCAAAGGCTTTACTAAAGTCCAGGTAGAAATGTCCACATCTCTTCCCTCATCCACTCTAGGTGGGTCATGTTGTTGTAGAAGGAGATCAGGTTAGTCAGGCAGGACCTGCTTTTTGTAAACCTGCTCTGACTTTCCTCTCATAAGAGACACCCTCTCATAAGAGACATCCTACTGTTAACAGAACATCATCTCTGCTCTGGCTGGAATTTATTGTCCTTGCATATCGATAACAAGGAGTACAGAGCCCTCCTAATCTCACCACTTACGGAAACACTGCCACCTCTGAGATGTCTCCCCACACACTCTGGGAATTGAGTCTTTCACGGATAATTCACGTGGATACAACATAATCACGTTGCAACCAACTTGTCTCTTTCTGCTCAGTTCCTGCTAGTGAGATCTCTGCTCATATCACCACCCAAGGCGAACACTTGGTTCATGTACTGTGTGCAAAGCAGCTTGAGAAATGTAGTAAAACTGATTGACAGTGATACACTGCCCTCCTGAAAAACATCCCATTATTCTACAAAACCACACAATTTCAGCTACACCCACCCACTGAAATGCAGACAGCTTCTAGTGTGGAAGGTTGAATCTATTAAATACAACTACCAGTCACATCTGACAAGAAGGAAAGCAACTTCTCTAATGGAAAGAGGAATTTCAGGAGGCAGAAGGTAATGAGGGTTTCTCAGTGAACCAGTATTGCTAAGTATAGCCTTATGAAACATGCCATGGGATCTTTACTGATGTGCTGTTTCATGAGTAAGGAGACAACTGAAAGATCCCAGATGCTATGGCACAGAGCTCCCTAACTTCACAAGAGTGTTGGGCCTGACTCAAAGGGAGGAGTGCCACCTACTGAATCACCACCACCATTCCCTGCCACAGCTGGATTTTAATGCTCCTTATTTGGGTGAAGCCCATGGTCTCCCAGATGATGCACTTCCCAGGTGGAGGACTAGATGGCTCATTTTGATGATGTAGAAATGGTGGAGGAACTTGCTCTGTGGCACTTTGGTGGTACCTTCAGAATGAACATGCCCATCATTTCCCTATGAAAAGGAGTAGAGGAAGCTGAACCAAGAGAGCAATGTAACTTTATTGCTTCCTTAAGAGTGGACACATTTCAAGACAATCGTCTCCAAACCCATGGAAGTGCCTATCAAACTGGAAGTTCGATATCAATTTCCTGTTTTGAAAATAGTCCTGAAAATGTCCTTCAATCTATCTTTTTTTTTTTCTTCTACTCCCCCAAATAAGTCAGTCACGCATACATCAGTGCTTACTACAGCTGATCTTACTAAGAGGTCCAACTCTAAGGACAGTAAGTAATCATTAAGATTTTGTTTTCCAGGAGAAACTCTTTCCTCTTGCCACTCTTATGATGATGTACAAGTGTAGTGTAAGACTTCCTTAATAGACCACATAGTTTTGTTATTCTTTTACCTTAAAAATACCAGAATTGTCTTGTCCTTCTGGTTTTGTTGCAGGCAATTCTTGAGAAATGCTTAAACCTCATTTTCTGAGCTGATTAACTGACAATTAACCCAAATTAGTTCATACATTTGTAAAGACTAATTTAGCCACCCACAAGTATTTGTTTCAGGATACCATAATTTGTTCAAAATGGAGTAAAATATCTAATCTAGCTGTTCTTGGGGTTGATTAAGAGGTAGCAGCTCATCACTGCTGAAGATGCAGTGGTTAGAGCTGGTTTGAATATTTTTGGAAGTCATTCTTTTTCCGCAGAACCCAAAATTGTTTCATCTGATGTATCTTGGCCATGTCAAGCTTTTGGTAAATCAAAGGCTGGTTTCTAATGGAACCATGCCTGGATTCATGATGGGCTTCTGGGGATCTGAGGGCTTCCAGCACTGGCAATTCCCAGGCAACCTCTGCTGCCAAGCTCATCCCAGTGTGGCAAGTTGAAAGCCCTAGGAACATGGCGGGGGGTGGGGAAACAGAGGAAAAAAAATATAGGAAAGACATAGAAAGAATTTTAAACAATCATAATAAAATTTAGCTCATCTCAAATATCAGTTTTCTCATCCAATAATATCCCTGACATTGTCAGTTTATTTGTTCTCTAGCCATTCATTGTCTCCTGTAGGCACATGCTGCCAAACCAACAACAAGCAGCTCCTCGGACAGAGCTGGTGGGTGGACATGGTTGGGTCCAAGTTGAGAAGGTGCCATGGGCCCAGACGAGGTCCCCAGGGAGGGAGTGGAAGGTGAGCCCTGTGCTGCTGGTGGTGGCTTTCCCAGTCAGCTGGGGACAGGGCTGTCATCCCAACAGCTGGCTCCACTGAGGAGCAGGGTTGCCCTCAGGGACAGATTACGGCTTCCATGAAAGTTCTGCAAGGCTTTGATAGACCAAATGGTTCTGCCCCTTCCAGAAATACAGTTTTTCCTCAGACAGAGCCAGTGAAACCCTGTGAGCATTTCCACCTCCGAGAAATTGTATTTTAAGCATCAGGAATTGGCTGGTCGATATTTGCCATCATCCAGCGTCCCACAAAACTAATAGCAGTGTATTCGTATCATCAGCAAGCGTTGGAGAGAAACGAGCTGCAGCAGCCTCAGACTTCTCCAGCAGCTCCTGGCAAGTCACTCACCTGCCATCCCCAGTAACACTGGAACCTCTACGCAAGTCGCAACACGTTCCTTGTAGAGATAAATCACCCGCCGCTCTTCAGAAGATAAAGTGTACTTGACAAATGCAATTTACCACTGAAACAGGAACAACCTCACAATATTTGCTACCGAGAAAGAAATAACTGCACATTGATCCATGTAAAGTAATTTGAGGAATCTTGCTCGGAGATGTGGTGTTGCTGCTCAGATGCTGCGCAGCTCTACAGAGCATGAACAGAAAAGGGATATTCAGCATCAAATTCACCCCATTCCTCATCAATTCACTATTTCCACGGGCACAGTGTGGGCTGGTGTAAACTAATATTCAGCAATACTGGATGAAGGAAGCTCATGGAAAACTCTTGGCAAGATTGCTTTGTTTGTTCTGGGACTGGTACTGCTGCCCTCCAGAACAAACCAGGGGTTGGGAGCAGCGATGGCATCACTGTGTTCCCTGAGCAACCTTGACTTGTAGGACCCAGAATATTTATTCCAGATGGCTTCTTTAACCAACCCACCCACCCTGACACCAAGTCTCACTCTCAGGCTATGTGTGTCCACACACTGTGATAGCTGTGAACAAATGTCCACCCCTGAGTTTCAACACACAAAACTTAGCTCTTCAGCATTAGGTAGCTCTTTTATTTTTTAATTCTTTTTAATAGTTTGGTTTTCAAAGCTGTTTTCACTCCCTCCTTTTTCCCCTCTCTTTGTTGTAGTTTGGGTTTTTTTTGTCGTTCCATGGGGATAACTCTGCTTCCCTAGCAGTGGCAGAACAGACAGAATTAAATAGCAAGAAAAAATGTAAAACTTTCCAGCCCATGCTGAGCGGATTTAGGCAGAAGGTCATTATGGCAAAGTTACTCATGTCAGAAGCAGGCACTGGGATAAGCTATATTCCGGTAAATTGCTCAGATTTTGATGAAGAAGATGGTTTCTGTGTGAGGAAACAATTAGAAAACAGTATGTTGGTCTCATCTTCCAGACCTTCATACCTCTGCGATTCAATTGTATACACAACTTTATTCGTTTGCATTCTTATCTCCACTGTGATTTATACTATCTCATGAAAGCGTTGCCTTGTAAAAGTTTTTCAGGCTATAGGTCTAGAATGCATTTATTTTAGGATGGTTTGACAAGAGGAAAAGAAGCTTAAAGTATTTGCAAAGATATGTTTGACTATCTGGCCTTTGCATTCCTTCCTCCTGGAATGAAGAGTCTACCGAAGAAATTGCCAGAACGTGGATGTAACAGGCTGTCAGCTAATGTGAAAGGGAGGATATGGAGGTAGGAGATACAGAAGAGAAAAAGCACCATTTGGCAAGATTCCTTGGGTAAGAAGAGAAAATGAGAAGGTACAAATATATATATAGGAAAACAAAAAGCACGTGCTATTCGCTGATTTCTTTTAGAAAAGAGCGAAACGTCTCACAAAGTGCAGAGACACGAGACAAAGATGCTTAGAAAACTGACAGCATTTTTGTTCTCCAAGCTTAAGAGCAAAAAATTACTTCAGTATTTTATTCTTCCTCTATATTTTGGGTGCGAGACTCAGTTTGCATTCGTTTACAATGTGTAAAATCTGCCCACTTCTACCAACATAAGGTACCCGTAGGAGGGAAGGAATTCAAGAAAAGGAATGTTATTTCTTGCTAACAGAGTCCCCTGAAAGGAGGAGTTCAGATACAGCAGTGAAATGCTGGTCAATAGTAGTAAAACATGTTGAACTAGGAGTGTGGAGACTGTCCAGGGCAGAACTGGCAAAGGAATATTTAGTTTGGGAGAGGTCGTGATAAATTACAGTAAAGTGAGGGGTCATCCCTGCTAGACAAGAGAATTAAGAATTTGGCCCACTCAGGACTATGAGAGTTATTAATTTATCCTACTCCTTGGTCTGCTGTAAGGAAAAAAATCAAATCCCTGCTGTTCCTTCTCCTCCAGTATGAATAAGGCAGAATCTTGAGGACTTGTTGCAAGCCATGATCCAGAAAGGACGCTGGGGTTTTTTTCCCCCATATCAATAAATTTGCTGTTTGTCGCAGTGCAGTTTTCTACCTTTTTTTTTTTTTCTCTTCATAAAGAAGAATTATTAGTTTTTTTCTGATACCAACACTGCATATACAGCTGGATCTATAATTCATGAGAATGAAAACAGTGACGTTAGAAAGAAAACCTGTCATAAATTAAGTTAATAGGCTTTTAAATGAGCAGTGATGGCAGTGTAGGGATGCAGAACATTTACTGCAGTGCTAAATATAGGGGTACTACTAAAAGGTTTTCATCAATACATGTTAAGAACAAAATACTGAAAGTATTTTGAGCTTCAATCTTTGTTTTCTGTAAATTGTATTAATAGTTTCCTTTGATTTTGTTTGGGTTGTGGGGTTTGTTTGGGTTTTTTTGCCTGATTTTTCAGGGCAAGTTTCTTTGCCCTTCAAAATCCAGACTGCTTGGATCATTCAGTCACATTCTGAAACTTGGACTTCTCCCCCAGGTGACAATTTCAAACAGAGGGTGGAAGGAAAGGGCTGAGGCCGTTTCACAGATGCTTCTGGAGATCCCTTATTGTACAAACAAGTTGTTTACAAGGAAGTTTCTCAAAAAAGTGCCTTGGCTCTCAGATTTTGGAATGGCAGAGGTGGTGCCAACAGTGACAAGAGGGGACCACTCTCTCCTACAACTTCTCCATCTGCTAGGATCTAAATTAACTTTTGATACATTTGCAGGTGTCCCAACACACATACTCCTAAGTTCCGAACCCATTTGACCAAACGCTGTTGCCACTGACCTCACTGCAAACGTGGCTTGTGTCTGATGACTTTATAGGGACCCCTTCCTCTTGATCAGGAAGGGAACATAATCCACTGCCTTAAACCGAGCTTGCAAAAGATCAGGATTTTAGGGCAATAAAAGGAATCAGGAGAAGATATGGCAAGATGAAATATGAAAGCAAAATAATGCTACAGCTTCAGCTTGTGTAAATCACTTGGAGCCCTGCCTGAGGTTTTCTATTTGAAGCTAAATATGATAGTTTTCTGTGGGAGTTGAAAAATACAAAAGTTCTCCTGGGATATTGTAAACATAATTCATGTTCGCTCAGGCAACCGCTGACATCACTTCCGCCGCGCCGAGAGGCCAAGGCACTGAATGTGCTGGGGCTTTGTTAAAAATAGCAGCTTCATAAATCTGCCCGTTCCTTTAATTAGGCAACCCCGATGACAGGATTAAGATTGAATGCTTTCATTTCAGATTGGTTAATGAAGTGCTCTCTTAATATTTTTTTTTATGCAGCGTACAATGGGCTGCCCTCAGAAGGAATCCTATCTGTCGAGATGGGCGGCTATTAATTGCTTCAGGTACAGCCAGGCTGGAAAAACTTCCTTATCAAAAGGTTAAAAGAGAAGATTAGGTAGACATTTGATTATCTCCCATTGGGTTTGTAGACTACAAACACTTTGAGGACGGATGAGAGTGCGTAGCTCTGCTTGTTTGTTGTTTGGTTGGTTGGTTTTGGTTATTTAACAAACATTTGATCAAGATCAAAGAATGTTTTCATATTGTGTTTCTTCTCCCTTGTCCAGCTTCTACTGAAATATTATCAATTGAAAAAAAAAAAAAACCACAACAAAACTCCAAACAAACCCCAAAAGAACAAAGTCATCCACAAAATCTGACCTTTTATTTTGCAAGCCAACCTCCCCTCGATGAAAGTGATGAATTTGGTGCATCTGGGGAGAGACTGGGAGGGACTGGCTAGCTGCAAGCACATTTCCACCGACCCACGCTGCCAACTATGCTCAAACCACCCATAGGGACTTCAAGAAACTTAATTGCCCATTCCTACTAAACTGGTGTCCGGGGGATTGCAAGTGCCAGGCGATTTCTCTGATATATAGGAGATACAAGTTACCTAATAGCTGAGCTGTCAACACCGTCCTATATGAGATTAGTGGTTACTGGTGTGGCCAAACAGATTGCTAAGAACGTGCTTAAATTCTATTTGTTATATTCAGTTGAACGCTTTCCTGAATCCTGGGGATTATTTCTCATTAGCGTGTTGGTAGCGTTCAGAAGTGCTCTGAAAACAGGCGGTGCAGAAGAGGAGGAACCCTGCTTCGCTCCAACCGGCTCACCGACCGACGAAGGAAAAAGTCGAGGTGCTCGGAGGAAATAACAACAGGCAAAGCGAGGCCAAGGAAAAGGAGGGAAAATCGTTTTTCCTGCTCCTGTGCAAATGCCTGCGGTGGCCAACTTCTGAACATCTGGTCTCCCAGTGTGTTTTCTCACATCATGCCAATACCTGACTGGAATAAACAACTTTATCTAGATCCTTGTTTCTTACCATCAGAGGCTGATAAGAAAACTTAGTCCTATCAGCGTGAGATTCAAGGAGAGGGAAGAAAGATTTATGCCTCTCTGAAACCAGCCTCCACCCTGCCTAATTGTTCAGTGCTGTGGAGAAACGTGAAATTTAATGGTGCGGATTTTCATTTTCCAGGAGGCTGAGGATCACATCATCAGTGCTGCTCTCGCCACCCACCCAGCAGTCAGCGTACTGCTCCGGTTTGTTTGTACATGGAAATGACAGCGTGCTTCCCCTCTGCAATTTACTGTAATGCTGATAGTTTGTGCTTCTACAGCTCCCTTCCTTCCCTGGGCTCTGACTGCTTGGAAAAACTGAATATATTGAGTACTGAGCCCATAAAGCACTACTGAGGTGAGAATAATTTATATTGTGAGAGACCAGCCAGGGCACATTACTATTCTGGTGGCATTTTGAGACCTTTCCAGCCCTATTTGTTGCCACCTGTTCAGAATTAGTCCCCATCCAGTTGTTTGGATTGAGCTGGATGGGATTCAGCCCTGAGATCCACGCTCAGAGCCGAAGACTTGCTCTCCTTTCTGCGGGATCATTTCTCAGAAGCTTACTTGGCACCATGGAAATGGCTCCAGGTGTTGATACGAGATGGAAAAGGAGATGGGAAAGGATCAAGTAGGATAGGAAGGACAGGTATAAAATGCTCCCCTGAAGATGTAGCAAAATGGAAGTAGCTCCATAGGTGAAGCCACCTTGGCACCTGTAGGATTGGAGCCCAGCTATTCTTGTTTCTATTCTTGTTTTCTACCCTTTGAATCACCTCCAGTCACAGATACCTGCAAACTTAACATTTTATTTGCAAGCCCCTTATACCCTCAGCTGTTTAAACAGATGTACTGCCTCAGATGGGGAATTATATTTGGAAAATTATCTATTTTCAGCATTTAAAAGAGCATTTGAGCTGTCAAAAGTCTCTTGTCATATATGCAGCTTTATAAAAATTCTTCCCTGTAGGTGTGCGGGTTCTTTGAAGAGTTTGGGAGCTGAGCTCAAGTGTAACTTACAGTAGGCTCATTGTTCAGCTTAGAGCACCTCCCACTGCTGCTTAAAAGAAAAATTCACACTTAACAGCACTGCATAATTATTATTATCATCATCTTGCATCCAATGCAAGCCTGAGTGTAATAAATCCATTTTTATCTCCATTTTTGAGAGTGCTTTGCAATGCCTTTTTGATCGCTGAAACAAGATGAGAGGCATTTCTATTTTTTACATATTTTCTGCTTTTTTTTTGGTGTTGAGGAGCTGTTTGGCCGGGCAGTGCCCACCCACTCCCCAAATGGGAGCACACGCATGGGATCACGTGAGGTGCAGGCACACTCGAGAGTCTGGTGCGAGGCATTTTTTGTGCCCAGTAAAACTGGTTGTTTCTTTATGCACAGGCTCTGAGGCAAGGCCAGTGAAATGGTGAGATTCCCAGTGGTAACCCAACCTCTCGCATATAAAACCAGTTAGATCTGGGGGTCCCAGTTTGAACAAAAGCTGATTTGAACAGTTTATAGGTTCAAGTGAAGTGCATTAGGGAGCTCTCAGTAAAGTTCAGCGTGACTGATGGTCTCTGCTATGGAGAAGGACAAGAAACAGAGTTTAAAAGGTTTTCCCATCACGAGCTTTCTCCTTTTATCACTCCCAGGACAGAAGATGGGAGATGCCCTGAACTGTGCCTGGCTAAGAACAAGCTCATTAACCTTTCACACTTGTGAATGCCGAGTCTTCATCAAAAGCAATGACATCCATTTTCAGGGCTGCCTGCAAGGGGGGAACACATCACAAAACAATCACACAACTATTTATTTTAAGCACTCCCGTTACTTTGGCCAAACGCAGCACTCTGAAGAAGAAGTACCTACCACCACCTCTGCCTTATCTCTTGAGCATGTCTGAACAGAAGATTAATTTCTATGATAACTCTATTTAACATGATAGCAGAAAGAAAATAGCTACTCTAAGGGGATGTGGTGTCTAAGTGTTTTGACATGCCCCTCTGTCTCTTCAAGCCCTCACACTATATCCATTTCTCTGATACCTGAACACCTTTTGACCTTCTAAAAGATGAAAAATCACTTTTTTTCTGGGGTCTTTTTTTTTGAAATGTTAATTAAAACGCCCTCTCGGTGCATGTCAAAAATTCACCTACTAAGCAAGGGCCAGTAGATACTAGTTGGCAGCATTCCTTAAAAATGTTTTCCCAAAGAGGTGGGATGGTTTCCACTTTCAGTGGCTGTCTCCATGTAAAACTGTGTTTGGGGGAAGAAAAACCTTCTCAGACTCTTTGGAAGAATGTAGATACATAGAACCACGGCGAGGTTTAAGACTGCAGGGTGTCAGCTGGACTATCTTCTCCCCCTTGGTACTTCAATACTATTTAGCAGTGGAATTCACAAGAATTAAATCACAGTCCCACGACCTCAAATCATTAGAGAAATTCTTCAATTCAAGTACAGGCACAAATCATGCCAGGACTCAAACAATGGCTCCTTTGGAAGGCTAGTCTTCGAAAGGATTATGTATGACTTCCCAGGCTCAGTCCAAGGGACTGTCACAGCTCTGGATTTCTGCTTCCCCTCTTTGTTTCCAAGCTCCTTTCTTGTAACTCCCACCCTTGCTCCGTACACTGCACCCCTCTCCTCTGCTGACCTCCTCACTTCACCACGATGAGGAATCTCAAGGTATCCTGCCCTCATGGAGCTCCACAAAGTACATAAACACCTCTGAGGAGCTGATCTGACAAGACAAAGCAGCATCCAAAGAACATTTTTCTTAGATTTCTTTAGGGAAAGTGCTAAAGTTCATTGTCCTTTGCCCCCTAGATGGTGCCTTCAAGAATAATTTCAGGTTCAAAGGCTGCCAGGGCAAGTTTTCCTTCTCTCTCACCTGCCATCCCTTCCCTCTTTGACTAATGTTGACTACATGAAGTCATTTTTCTCACAACTCCAATCCCAGCATGTTTGCTGGCATAGTTTCAGCTATTTGGGAGCTGCCCAGAGGCAGTGGCCCTTGTGATGCTGCCTCACCTGCACTTAACTGCTCCTCGGTGCTGCTTGGAGCTGTGAGCAGGTACCACACAACTGCAGCAAAAACCCTGTGCACTCCTGCACACACGAGCACCCGTGAGTGTGGGCACGTAGGTAGTGAATGGGATGTTCACCAACTGCAATGTGCTGGACAGTCCATTCATAGTAAAACACTGGGAAAATGTTCTAAACTGGGAGTTTTAAATCATTGTTTTGTTGTTTGTTTGTTTCAAAGTACCTTCATTAACAAAATATATCCCAGTATTTACAGTGACCATATCTAAAGGAACTGGGAGAACGTTCTGAATTGGACTTTTAAATCATTGTCAGGGTTTTTTTTTTCTTCCAAAATACCTTCATTAACAAAATATTTTCCAATATTTACAGTGGCCATACCTAAAGGACACAAGGGGGAAAGTTGCAATAATATTTGGGTTTTTTTTTTCCCTATCAATTTCTATTCCACATGTAAAGTAATCTCTTCATTCTCATCTGTTGTGATACATTCACTGGCAATAATAGATAGGTAGTAAGTAATCTGAATCTACTGTGCATTCAGTAATACAAATTAAGTAAATACAACACCCTTTTGCTGCAAGAGCACTGGCCTCATTCTCTTTTACTTTACAGGTGAGTCAGAGAGCAAGAATGATTTATATACCGGCTTTGATCTGGATGGAAGGGACAGAAACAAACCACCCTGTAAGCATTAAATGAATTCCAGTTGAAATCCTCGTGGATTTGCCCTAGGAAATAGCCTGAACTGGATGTCATTGTTATCACCAATTGTAAACTGATCCTAAAGTCCCAAGGCAGTGGATTATATTGAGACAGGTGTTCAAAGAAAGCTCATAACCAAAAGAACAGATTCAGATAAAAAAAAAGAACGTGGCAAATTGCTGCTTTCCAGCCCTCACTGCTCTTTGCAGCCCTCTAATGTGCAGCACTATGGACTTTCCATTTGATTTTATTTTGCAGGTGACCCACTTGACTTTTTATAGCTCTGAGGAGTTTCCTTGCTTGGTTTTTTGTCTATCCTATCACAAGTCTTCCCTGTGGTGCTTCCTATGAATTGCAGCCTGAATACCTACTGTGCAGCTTTTTACACATAAAAGTTATGTGGCAACGAAGAACTAGTTGCCTACCATCCACTTCAGCTATTTATAACTAATAAGAACACATCCATATTAATTAACATCTAGTGAAGAGCATGTTCAATGGCACCCTAACCTGCTGATGAAAGGAAGGAACTGGTCACTTAACTCAGATACTAATATTTTCTTATTATTTTTTATTATATTTTCTTCTTATTTTCAGGTAATTAATTTCTGAGAAGAAAAAGTAAGTCTGTTATAACCATAAATTATTTATTATAGGGTTTATATTAAAGTGTGTGTGAAACCACATGGCTTTTTGGGGATTTTTACCAATTCTCATTCTGGAACTGCCACGTTGCTCTCTCAAAAAAAAAAAAAAAAAAAAAAAAAAAAAAAAAAAAAAAAAAAAAGAAGAAAAAAGGAAAAAAAAGGGAAAAAATAGGGGAAAAAAAAAAAACAAAAAAAAAAAAAAACCAGT